>JACXGK010001311.1:30181-72774 GCA_016801125.1 Novumbra hubbsi | reverse complement strand
TCTGTCCCAGGCCGTTCTAGCTTGTGAACGACTTCACTTGCAGCAGGTTACGTTTTTGTTGGTTAGGTGGAATCGCTAACGAATCTCCGGGGGTGCACACTCGGTTTTACGCTGGCGCCTTTTCCTTTGTTTACACACACATTGGCATACATGCGATACACACTCTTATATTTCGGAAACACTCACCAAAACACCCAGTCGTTACGTAATTAATTCTATTGACTTAGCGACATTGTTTGTTTGAATGTGTTGAAGCGCTCGGTCTTCCGTGTCGTTTGTGTACCGCATCCAGCCAATCCGAACATAAGCTAAAGTGGGGCTGTATCGGGTTCTTCGCACTGCTGCGCAGTCGCAGTGGAACCCCGTTGGAGTGGTTCATTTTGGGGTGCCTTGGTGTGTGAATGTCAGGTTGATTGTGTCGAATTACACATACAACTGTAATGTCGTTTAATGTTGAATAATATTAAGCAATGTGCCATGTAAAGGGGTTAAAGTAATAAACCTGTGGTGAAATGTGGGTATGGTACAAGAAGTACTAGTTGAGTGTATGTGACCTGAAATGTTCAATTAGTGGTCTGCTCTGGGTGAATTGTGGGTGGAGCTAAGTGTATAAGAGGTGTTTCAGGAGAGAGAGCTTGGGAGGAGTGAGGTATGCTGGATGTAGGAGAGAAGAATTTGTGTGTTTAGTTGTAACCTGTTCTGTGCTTCATCTGATTAAAAAGAAAACCTTTTAAAAGATGTGCTGTTTGTGGCTTAGCCATCATTTACTATAGAACCCGGGCGGTGCTTTGTGACAAGCCCTATGTAGGCATGCAAGTCGGTCTCATCCATCCCTTTCCAGCTGTCTCCATATTTCGGAAAACCCTCCAATTTTTTAACATGTCCAAGATGATTTTCTCTATTGATGGTGTGATGATCAGGTAGAATGTTGAGGCGATGTCATGGGAAACGGCATATGTTGTGGGTCCTGGGGTCATCTCCATGACCTTATGCTCTGCCGTCCATCCTTAGTTGTGATATGCTACTGAGGACCATTTGATTTTGCTGTTTTTTGACCGGAAAGTCTCTCTTTTCTCATGTCCTTTTATCAGGCCTAGGTAATGGTCACTGCAAATGAAATAGGCGTCATGGCTAACAACATAGTTCATTGGTGCTGGTTACAGCACAGACAAGGGTTGATAGATGACATGTCTGTAAACATGTCGGTCATGTCTGGGTACTCCATGTTTTTGTCCTCAGAAGCTCAAATAAATGGCCAAATGAGATCCCTGTATCTGTTATAAAGTACTTACAAAAAGCCATCACTAGATGGGAATCCTCCATTACATTTATTCCCAAAAAACATATAGTTGTTGGCTGACATTCATTTGTATTTATATTACACAATAATACATCACATTTGGTTGTTTTACAGCATTATCTGACCGATTTATGCATTTAAAGCCTTTCTTAACCGTTTTTGGAAAATTTTCATTTTTGGGGGTTTTCTGAAATGTTGTACTTTAATTGTGATTTTACTATACAATATATATATTACCGTTTTGGAGGAATCAATAAAAATGTTGCACTTTTCCCTTAAAGGTCTGATGATGCCAATAGACCTTTAAGGGTTACATTACATTAGGTTGAATTTGTTTGTGTTTGGATCTGTGCAGTTTGAATATTTTTTTTTTTCAAATAGGACTAAAAAACACATACACCAGTAAAATTACTTTTCTGAATTCATTATACTACTTATCACGTTTCAAAAAACATTCTGCAAAGATATTCAGCTAGGACCACAACTGAAGAACAGAGTAATATGGCCATGTCATAATTTGTCCTGTGCCTCTCCTTACTGCAGCTAAGTGATTAAACCAGAGGGGTATACTACAAATTGAGGTAACTGACTTAACTTCAGGAGTAACTTAGTGACGTCATGTGTAACTTCCCGATTAACCCATACTACGAAAGGTGAATACGTTTTACCCGAGGTGTGCTTTCAGGGCAATATACGCGGCGTCTCTAAACTGCTCCTAGCAGGTTATCTTCGTAGTTAACTCGATGTTACCCTATAAAGGCACCGCCCCTCTGCCCACAATTGTCATGAAAAATGCCAGCAAATCTGGAAGACCCAATCGACATTGGCGAAAGACTAGTGAGAGGCTCACTCCACATTGCGAGCCTGTTTAGGGACCGTACAAATTCTCGAACTTACTCCGATGAGGTTCTCTATGAAATATATAAATTCTCATTGTAGGGAATTCAGTAATTTGTCGGCTTCTAGGGCCAGACGTCTCCAATACCAATTACCAGTAATGCTCTCACTGCGGCACACAGTGTCCCTTGCTTTGCAATTTGGTGCTGAACATTGGAGCAGGAATTCTGTTTGCCCTTCAGTTCGCAAGGTTGTACTTGCTCTCATTAAACTGCTGGGTGCGTTTGTTGCGTTCCCAGGACATATAAGCGTTCTACAGATCAAAGAGGCTTTGTATGTGATCATAGGTTATTCGTAGTGTGAAAACACTTGGTCTATTATTAATATGCATAGACCGGGCCTATGTACAGAACATGTTTTTGTCCACAGGAATCCTGAGGGTAATTGGTGCGATAAACTGTACACATCCCCATTAGAGTGCCTCTGGGAGAACCTGAGGGGGATTATGTGAATAGAAAGTAATTTCACAGCATAAACATACAGGTTTTTGATCATATCGTATTTGATCTGACATGTAGTCTAGCCTATTTTATTTCATCTGAAAAAACGTCAATGTATAGTAAAGACAATAAGAGGTGTTCAGCACATTAGGTGGCGATTTGCTTACAATGGCAGTACGTTGAAATGGCCTGAAATCCTTTGTTAGATGATATGTGATCACCATTTAACAGTGACTAGTCTGGAGGCCAGGTGGCCTGGGTCGGTGCATGATTGTTTCGAGAATCCTCTCTTGGTCAGAGTTTTGAACAAGGTAAAATAACCACAACCATATCTTCCCAAGGTTATTTTGATGGCCTGCTGCTTGGGGACAGAGGGAACCCATGTCCGTATTACCTGATGACCCCCTATCATGACCCACAAACATGTGTTGCTGTGGCTCACAGCAACACAAGGATCAAGACAGAGATGACATTTGTGGTCATCAAATCATGCTTTGCTGGTCTACAAGGCTTGCATGTGCGTTCGGAGCTGGGCATGTCAGGTGGTGGCAGTATGTGTGGTGCTCCATAACATTGCCATCATTAGAAAAGTAAGAGCACCATGCCAGCTGCCGATGTCACCAGATATAATGGACCCAGTGATGTTGAATCACAGGATTCAACAGGAAGACCTGTCGATGACGCCACCACAAATCAGAGACATATTGATTAAAAGAAGGTCAATGTACCTTTTTTGTCATGTTCCAGTTTAAGTTTCTTTATTTCTAGGCTTTTTTTCTGGCAGTTGAGCTCAAGCATACGTTTATAGAGCGACTGCACATTGTCAGACCTAGCCTGCAAAGCAAAATTCATTGAGAGAACAAACGTGGCATACAGTATTCAGCATAATTTGTGTTACATATGGTCAGTATGTCCTGTGTGAGGCCTGAGAGACAATGGTTGAGAGTGGTTGATTTAGCTTCTCCGACTATAATGCAATTACCAACTAACCAAAGGTTTGTTCTCGTGAAGGTTAATTCTCATTCAATAAATGTATGAGTGGGTATATCAGCTCATGACAACTTGCCATGCACAGCCTAGTATTAGCCTATGTTAGTCTCCGTGAAATAGCCATGAAACTACTGTACAAATGATGAAATGGGCCAACCTGTATGTGTCAGACATAGCTGACATCTTCATCCAAGTCTTCTGGTGCAAAAAATAAAGAGAAAAGCTGGTCAATTGTGTAGACAAATCAACACTGATGAATCCACAGAACTCGATAGTATCCCCCTCAACCAGGGACGTGCACGGGGGGGGGGGGGTGTTGCCCCTCCGAGGGTGAAAATTGTGCCCTTTTTTCAGGTCAGAGCAATGGCCCCTCAAAATTCCTGTGCACGTCCCTGCCGCCAACTGAACATAAAATAGGCGAGTGAACTACATACATATATTTCAAACTGGGAGATAAAAATGTTTTTATGACATTACCCTGTACATAAAGGGTGGACATTGAGCTGACCCAACCTAACCATCAATATGACTTAAAGCGTGATTGACACAAATTTTCGTCAAACTAGACATTTGTTCAGAGGTTAATCTGATCAGAATTTAATCTAATCTTTGATTTTTGTATGAAATGTTCCATCAAACTGATATAGGGACCCAAAATTCATTAACCACAATGCAGCCTTTCTTTAGGGCTTTATTGAACTCCTCTGTAACCCATACACTTGTCAGAGCTCTCTCTTCATCAGAATGTTCACAGGGGTTTTGTTGATTATGTTGTCGCTAAATGTAAGGCAAAGAGTAAAGAAAAGCTTGCCACTCGGCCCACGGAATGGTAACACAAGAACAAACAGACATTTAGGAGGGTAAACTGTTGCCTTAATAAGCCCCAAATAGTTTTGTGGCAAGTCAAAATACATATGTATAATTTCAGGGTGACCCAGAGGTAAGTGGTACTTGTGGATGTAAAATCACTTTATTGTTTCACCCCATTGAGCTGTATGCCTTAAAGACAATTCGTTGGTACCAAATAAATCCTTAAAAGCATGAACAGCTCAGACCACTCGTGCTCCTACATATCCTTTACTTTTAGACCAGTATCATTCTATAAGGATTTCAGTTTGTCTTGGAACTCTAGATACATGTCAGCAAAGCTCTATTGGGTCAAAGAACACATTTCCTGTGGCAAAAAGCACGATGTACACCCATGAAAGAAACATCAGTTAAATTCAAAAGCCGCTGGAACACCATCTATGACAGCATAAACGTCTACATGATTAGAGCCAACCCCTCAAAGCATGATGAATGAGATGTTTTCTGTATCAGACATGCATTCCAACCACTATATTGCACTGCTAGAATAGGCCTTGTATTGACATCTGTAGTTATCAGGTGAGAGAATGGCTATAGAACCCTCTGGAAAAACCCTTGTAAGGTAGGTTTTCAAACAGGCGGATGCAATAGTTGTGCAACTGAAAGGGTCAACACCCGAGTCACTGATTACTTCTTCTTTGAATTTGAGACAACCTTCACGCCAGATAGCCATCATTTTCAAAATACATTTCCATTTCTTTTTTGGAAAATCAAACAAAACGTTACGTACTGTCTCATGCCATGTCTTTTCCTCTTTGACTGACATTTTATCGGCTCCATACATTTCAGGGCCGATATATGGACTGATGTAATTAAAATTACGATCAGAGCCGAAAAAAAACAGACTAACAGTTGTTCCAAAACCGAGTGCTTTGGGCATTTGAGAGATTTTCATGGGGAGAAAGATAATGCTGTCAATATAACATGGCTTAAAAATCGAATCAAACCAAAACACTATATTTTACTTCCATGAGTAATAAGCCTGGGTGTCATGCCTTGCTCTACCAAAGGTTTAAAAAGAAGGTAGGAGGAATAACCTTGTGAATTATGTGCAATGTATGTGTACCTTATATATAGGTTTTTTCGAAAATGCTTAAAAAAAAAACCACTATCTGGACCCCTGGCCGACCACTTTTAACTCTTGAAGGTCATGGTACACATGTGCAAGCCTTTTGAGTCATTCTGTCAGGTTTCAAAATTATGAAATACATTTATTTCTGATGGTATCTCTTCAGTCAAAGATTGAATATAACACTGGTGGACGTTATCAATTACCCCCGCGTCATCAAAATGTGATTTACATACAGGACAACAAATAAAGCATTTGTGGATGAGGTTCTGGTGTTTTTTTTGTATTTCTGCTATGATACAGAACCACAACTTTGATGCCAAGCAATCGGTCAAATGTGACAATATCAGAGAACGCGACGGCTTCATAAATGGATAAACCCACAGCTCTCGGAAACTCGCAAGCTTTTTCAGACCTTCTAAATCAGTGATACCTGGATACAACAACTGCAGCAGACATATGGCAAAACATAACTTGTTGCCTGCATTTAGAGGAATACTAAGATGTGCTTTTTTTACTATTAATTATCTCAGATTTCAAAAGAGCTTCAGCCTTCCTCCTCTGTCCCAATGCACCCTGAGGAGTTCTCAATATTTGTACAATCAGTTCTAGGGATCTTTCAAACATATCCAGAAATGATTCCAAAGTTGCATCACAGTGAAATATTACAATAATCTATAATATGCAATACAGTGTTTTGAATAGAATCACCCCTAAGTTATAATTGGAAAACATCTCTACATTCTGTAAAAGTTGTTGCTCGTTCCAACAGTTCTGTTGAAATTGCTAACACGCTGGTATAAAAGACATCTTAATCCATCAAAACATGTATGTGAGCAAAATTGAAACTTTGTCGTATTTCAATGTTACTAAATTTATTGCGATAAACTATATTCACATTTCTATCAGCACCTCACCCCTGTTGATATAGCCCTGAATGGGGGACCTGTGGCCCTAAAGGCATAGATAGCTTTGTTATGTGTTTGCTCAATTTCTCTATAATAGTTCATCATCATCAGGACTTGCAACAGGTGTTTGTATGTGTGATGTTGCTTCAGTATTTAACTTCTGAATTAACAGTTTATTGTGCACCTGAATCAGGATTTAAGCCCCTAATTTCACTATACCCTGATCATAGTCTGGATTTGAAACAGTCTGTATGTGTGAATGTGATACAGTCTTTAGCAATCTAATTTGCTTTATTAAGGATTCATAATTGGGTGCTGGATCTGTTGGCTCCAAACACAAACAAAGCCATTACAGTTTTTTAAAAACAGGTAATTATAATAATAAAGGATTTAAACCATTGCAGTTATATAAGTAATTATAGCAATAAATAATTAACACGCACCTCTAAAATAGCATGACTGAAATGGGCTGTGCAGCTTCGGGCATGGTTAAATCAATAAACCCCATAAAAAGACCTTGTGGGACAGATAACATGGTGACGGATTACACATTCCAATGCTAATTAATTAGTTATTTAAACAAGCCCAACGTTTTAGTTTTTCATGTTATCGATTTAATCATAAACATTGTACATCATAATACTTATATCAGTCCAATAATTTAGCAGAAAACTGAATATCTTGACGTAGTAGCTAAATGACCGACATTTCCATACTCTGGAAAGTTTGTTATAATCGATGCATGCCAATTTTTCTACGTTATACAACTGAATTTAGTTATTTCAATATTTGCCTTTTCGTTTATATGCAACTCTTATAGAACATAACACCTCTTCGTGCATTATTGGCTAAAATTACAAATTTTGAAAATATGTTGCCTTAAATTAACCCACTCCTACAATCCTAACCACACCATCAATTCTCCTTCAAATTTGTGCTTCCGTCAGAATAGCTTTGGTTCTCTCTGCTTATCCCCGTATATCTGTAAAAATGATTTCATCAGATCGTAAACGTATTAAGATATCATAACTAGTTAAAACTTTCCCCTCTCCGGTAGTCTATAAATTTTTGTTTTATTACATTATCTTTGTTTATGAATCCCGATAATTTCGTATAGAACACGTTGTTACTTATATTTTTTTAGAAGGAATTACCATGAAAAAAGTATACATATCACTCACAGCCCGAAACACTAGCCAAATAGACAGGATAATGCTAAAGCTCTCAGGAATACACTCTAGCCTCTAACACATCTCAGGAATACAAATCCTATTGACAATTTGTCCTGGCGTCGCCTAATAGTATGTTACACCTCGCAGGAATGCAACACATATGGCCCTATGTCATGACCATTCTATCTGCCTTTTGGTATACAGACTTGTGGATGCCTAGTAGTATAATGTCACACCTCTCAATAAGACAAAGACACAATCGCTGTAGACAGTTTGTCACAAAGCTGGCTTAGTGGAGCCTGAGCGTTTTCATCATATTTATAAAAAACATCTCTTACCTAATCTTTTAACAATCTCCGCTTTTTGGTCAACAAAACAACAAACATGGCACTTTATCTTTTTTACAAAACAATGCACGCATAATATATACCCCCCCTCTCTACCATCCTTTAAAGATATTTACACATGACCTGACATGAACCCATTTTGGGCCTTTAAAACAAGAGGATGTCCCCCACACTCTCAACCATTTAACATCACTCTTTGAACCCACTCTCTTAACCCAGACAACTAATTAAACATATGTACACAAACCCTAACAACAGAACACTATCTTTTTAGACAATGGACCGGAGGACACTCACAAAAAATAGCCCCCTCAACCTTTGAACTTACAGTGCATCCGGAATGTATTCACAGCGCTTCACTTTTGCCACATTTTGTGATGTTACAGCCGTATTCCAAAATGGATTAAATGTTTTTTTTCTTTTGCAAATCTATTAAACATTTTTTAAAGTAAGATGTACATAAGTATTCACAGCCTTTGCCATGACACCCAAAATTGAGCTCAGGTGCCTCCGGTTTCTACTGATCATCCTTGAGATGTTTCTACAAATTTATCGAAGTCCACCTGTGATATATTCAGTTGATTGGACATGATTTGAAAAGGCACACACCTGTCTATATAAGGTCCCACAGTGCATGTCAAGCCATAAAGTGTAAGGAATTGTCTGTAGACCTCTGAGACAGGATTGTATCGAAACACAGATCTGGGGAAGGGTGCAGAAAAATATCTGCAGCATTGAAGGTCCCAATGTGCACAGTGGCCTACATCACCCGTAAATGGAAGAAGTTTGGAACCACCAGGACTCTTCCTAGAGTTGGCCACCCGACCAAAATGAGCGATCGGGTGAGAAGGGCCTTGGACAGGGAGGTGACCAAGAACCAAATGGTCACTCAGACAGATCTCCAGCGTTGCTCTGTGGAGAGAGGAGAACCGTCCCGGAAGGACAACCATCTCTCCAGCACTCCACCAATCAGGCCTGTATGGTCGAGGCCAGGCGAAAGCCAAATCTCAGTAAAAGGCACATGACAGTCCGTCTGGAGTTTGCCCAAAGGCACCTGAAAAACTCTGACCATGAGAAATAAAATTCTCTGGGCTGATGAAACAAAAATGTTACTCTTTGGCCTGAATGCCAAGAGTCATGTCTGGAGGAAACCAGGCACCGCTCATCACCTGGACATTACCATCCCTACAGTGAAGCATGGAGGTGGCAGCATCAACTGGGAGACTAGTCAAAATTGAAAGAAAAATTAATGCAGCAATGTACAGAGATATCCTTGATGGAAACCAGCTCCAGAGCCCTATGGACCTCAGACTGGGGCAAAGATTCGTCTTCCAACAGGACAACAACCCTAAGCACACTACCAAGATAACAAAGGAGTGGCTTTGGGACAACTCTGTGAATATCCTTGAGTGGCCCAGCAAGAGCCCAGACATGAACATCTCTGGAGAGATCTGAAAATGGCTGTGCACCAATGCCAAAAAAGAAACATGACTATTTGATTAAAATAAAAATCTCCTTCCACACATTCCCTTTCTCACCAAAACCAGTGTCTGCCTTACTGTCACATAACAATAGCTCCTATTTTCATCAGGAGGAAAATTTAAACAAATGATAATTTGGCTTTTGTACACATTAGCCAGTGTGAGCAATCAGGACGTATAATTATGCAGATATCAATTCATGGAAAAATAACACAATGGAAGAATACATTAAGAGAATAGCTTATCAAGATGAGTAATCAAATGTAATGAATGTGTGGGACACTGAAATATGCATTACAAGTTGGCTTTAGAGGACATATGCCAGCCAGGACTGTTCAAGCTAGCTCACCAACTCCTTTTATTACCAGTAAAGGAAAGAGAGTAAAGGTAAGTATTAGCGACATAATATTAAGGGAATGACAATGAATAAGAATTAGGAAGACAAAAGAGAGGACAGAAAAAGAGAATCAACCGTAAGAGACAAAACAAAAGAAAGAGAGAAACACAATAACTATAGATAAAACAAAAGATAAAGCAAAATGCTTTATAGAATGACAGAAAAGTCTCAAGCATGAGTTTAAAAACTCCAAAAAGCGAGTTGTAACTTTATTTACAAAGGTTATTGAACGCTTGCCGCAATGCCATACATTAGTGGTATATATTTTTTTCAGACAAAATAACAATTTAAATTCTCAAATCCTAATTCATGGCAAATAACAACTCCCCAATATGAGCTCACTCTTCAATCACACATGAACGTTTTTTAATATTTTTTATTTTCATCCAAATGATCTCACCTCCATCGCAAAGACACATGGATAAAAATAAAAATAGAATATCTTTAACAAGAAAAATACATATTGTAAGATTTGAAGACAAAAAAGAACCCTAGAGGATAAGAAACCACAGGTTTGTCATACACAAAAACTATAGTATAGAGTAATCGTGATGAATTATATGATGATGACCATTAATATCCAGTATTGTTTCCTGCTAGGTGTGCAACATTCCCTCCAAAAAGGAGTTCTGATAAGCCCAAGCCAGAAAAAAAAAAACGTTTTAAAAGAGTATTTCATGATAAGTCTTAAACGGGCAGGTGCATGCATGTCCCTCATAATTTGTGCAAGCAATTGGCAAATAATTCTTTAATATTACGTTAACTTCTTTCACCCTTTTAAAATAAGAATAATGTAGTAGTTCATTGAAGGATCAGGGCTTTTGCTGAATCATAAAACATATTAATGCATGTAAAGTTGTAATCTACCAAAATGTTACAAATTGTTGCCATGGTTGCAGAGTTCATGGGTTGTTCTCAAGCGTAGTCTCTTCCTCTATCTGCTGTAGTACAGTGATGTCACATAGAGGTTGGTTGGCCATCTAGAGGGGAAATAATAACATTTAGTAATTGAGGAAAATAACTCATAATAGCACAACTCAACAAACATAAAAAAAACTCTCATTGCAACTACACATAGTATGCATGTTAACAGGAATATCAAAATATGTTTATAGCTGATTGTCAGTGAAACCTATATAAAAACACAACAATGCAGATTTTATCTCTAGCAACATTTACAGAATGACTGATCAAATTAGATTAGATTAAACTTCATTGTCATTGAACAATACAACAAAATGCAGTTTGCATCCAACCAGAAGTGCAAAAAAGAGCAATAAAAGATGTAGAATTCAGGACAGTGTATAGAATGAAATAGAAATGGGAATGAAGAATGTAAAAATGGCCCGATGGGAAAGTCAATAAGTTGAAATGGTGGCAATGTATAAATGTGCAATTTGTATTATAAATAAATCTGCAATTAACAATGTACAACGTGCAAGAGTGAATGCAGTGGGCAGTACAAACAGCATGAATGTGCAATTGGCAAAAGGTTCAAGTGCAAGAGCAAGTGAGGTAGCGGAAGAAAAAATGCTAGCATCAGGTCATGGAGTTCAGCAGGGTAACAGCAATTGGAAAGAAACTGTTCCTGTAGAGATTGTACCACTTGCCTGATGGCAGGGGGAGCAAACATTGCGTGGCCCGGGTGTGAGGGATCACTGATAATGCTGCGCACCCTCCACAGAAAGCACTTGCCTTGGAGGTCTTTGTGGAACAGTTAGTCAGAATGGACTTGAGGGTGTAACTGTAGAAGTTTACCAAGATGTTGGTACATAGGTGGGCATTCTTTAACTTTCTTAAAAAGTACAGGCACAGTTGTGCCTTTTTTACTAGAATTGAGGTATTGATGGACAGGGAAAGGTTCTCAGATGATGAGATGTGAAAGTAGAAATAAAATGTGAAAACCCAAGAATTTGGCACACAAACTGATGTGGGTCCAGAGTTTGAGGGTGGCAGGACTTAAGGGGGGTGAAGACCAATTTTTTGAAGCACTTCATGATGTGGGGGTGAATGCCATGAGTCGAAAGTCATTTAGGCTTGACACAGTTGCCTGCTTCGGCACTGGTCCAATGATTTTGGTCTTGAAGCATGAAGGGACAATCGCTTGGGCCAGTGACAAGTTAAAGATGTCTGTGAAGACCTCAGCCAGCTGCAGAGCACATACTCTGACCACAAGCCATGGGGAGATCATTAGGAACAGTAGCCATGCATGCGTTCACCCTGCTTAGTGCAGAAGACACCTCCGCAATGAGGTGGACAACGTCCAGGGGGAGCTTGGTTTTTATGGCTGGGTCTTCGTTGTCCTTGTCGAAATGGGCATAAAAGGTGTTCAGCTCATTTGTGAACGAGACATCAATGGATGAAAGGGTAGGGTGCTTTGGCCGGTAGTCAGTAATGGCTTGAATGCATTGCCACATGCGTCAAAGGTCAGAGTTGTTGTTGAAATGCTCCTCAATCCTCAGTTTGTGGATAAGTTTGGCCATCTTGATGCCCCTTTTCAGGTTGACCCTGGATGAGCTCTCTGTTCATCCAAGGCTGGGCAAGGTCTTTATTTGTTTATAGGAGGAGACATTGTTGCTGCAGTTGTTGAAATATTCCGAAACGAAGGATGCAAATGTCTCAATGTCTTTTGTGCTTCCTCTGTTAACCATGGTTACCTGCTAGGAAACACGTGCAGTCATCATTGCTTTGCACAAAAAGGGCTTCACAGGCAAGGATTATGCTGGTAGTAAGATTGCAACTAAATCTACCATTTATAGGATCGTGAAGAAGACTTCTGCTAAAGTGCAGAACTTGCTCAGGTATGGCAGCAGGCAGGTGTGAGTGCACCTGCACACACAGTGAGGCAAAGACTTTTGGAGATTGGCCTGGTGTCAAGAAGGGCAGCAAAGAAGCCACTTCACTTCAGGAAAAACATCAGGGACAGACGGAGTCAACTGCCGTTCGTTTAGCTAAAAAAACTTAAATGCGCTCAAGACTGATACCATTGTTCGGTGTGTACTATTGTTAAGACACGTTTCCATAAAAATGTTGCAGTCCTTAATCCTTCTCTGAGATAAATCTCAGTAGTATCTCGTCCGTTTTGTTTGCCAGGGAACGAATGTTAGTGAGGAGATGGCTAGGGAGAGAGCCGTTGTGGGATGCGTTTTACAGCCACTTCTGGTCGGGTGAGGGAGTTCAGAACCCCAGGGCAATCTTGCAAACTCTGCTGGTAGGTAAAGACGGTTGAAAACATGTCGAACAAGGTTTTTCAATGTCCAGTTGTTCAGCTGGCTGTTAGGGTTGAATGCACGGCTGCGCCAAAAGAATATTACTTAATTTATTAGTAATTTGCAAAATCTGGAGAGACGCTGAGCCTCGCGTTGTACACGTGCTGCCATCTTGCCTTATCACATGAAAGCATACATGACAAGGAAAGAGTCAAAAATACAGTAAAATATTTTGCAGCTCTATTCTGTCATTTATGTAACCGTAGTACTTACTTTTTATTTTATTTGTTTTTGTTGTTTATTAAATGCATTTGGGCCTTGACTTGCAACTGCTCTAGGTAAGGAGCAAGGCTTCACCCTAGGGTGAAAAGCCATGTTTTAAGGGTGACATCATCACTACTAGCTAGTACCTCTAGGTCAGGGGTGCCCAAACCATTTCCTATGAAGGGCCAAAAATCTAACTTGACTGAGGGCCGTCGGCTAAAAGTAACGTTGCATTATACCAAACTGTATTCAAAGGTCTCCGCGGCCAAGTTTGGCCCTCGGGCCCTAGTTTGGGCACCCCTGCTCTGGGTAGTTCCTCCTACATTCCTGGTGAAGACGTTTTTGAGGGCCTTCAGGAAACTTTGTTCTTCATTACAATAGTCTATTCTAATTAAAATTTTTTAAGGATTATCATCTTTATTTTGAAAGCTCTGTGTTTATGCAATTTGTCACTTTGTCAATTAGAAAAAGTCAGCCTGCCTCAAAGTTTCAAAAAAAATTCTGTATCTAAAAGTCATTATCATACTTACTTTTGAATCGCATATAGCAGGAGTTACAGTAGAGCTGTCGGTTTCGAATTCTGACCTCAGCTCCGGCCTCCGATCCTCCCAGGTCGGACTTACAGTCAATGCACTTGAACCAAGACAAAGAACGGAATGGTAAGTGAGGGCTTCCCAATATCCCAGTCTCAGATGGGAAGATTATTTGATCGCTGGAGAAAAGCTGAGATGCTCAGACAGAAAACTGCTATGGGGAAATCGAAGCCACAATCATATAAACACATCCTATGGAAACACCTGACCGACAAACAGAGAGACCAACGAGATTAAAGAACCCAACAGTTCAAGCCAAAGCATGCATTTATTACAAGCCCCAAGTCTCAACGTCATTTTAGTAGTTGCAATGAAGTGTTTAAATTTAAATAATGAGGTCAAGATATGATGAGTGTGGATTGGCACAAATGCAGTCCGATTTTATGGAAAACCAAGAAAACAATTTAAACAATAATACTTGCCATTTCTACAGTAAACTAGATTTTAACAAACTTTTTTCGAATAAAACAAACATTATGGAAACCTAATTAAATGGTAATAATTTGCTCTGCTGGAAACTCTCTCTTAAATACTCTAGTCGGTCTTCTGTTTCCTTGGTTTTGTGGTGATGGTTATACTGAATCAGAACAGATTGGGATCCAATCATGCTGTTTATGTTAGTTTCAGATACAGTAGATCAGTGTCACAAAGCCCAAACTACAACAGCCTCAATCCGTTAATCAGGTTAGTATTAAGATTACCAATCAGGTTTTGTCTCTGATAGGCCTTGACCTTAATCTCCAGATTAGGGAGGTTTAATCCCAGAATTTTGAACTCTCACCTTAAAACAGGTCAAATGATAACAGATTCCCAGGGACTCGATGATCATGGCGGCTCCTTTGCCCAGCGCTGTGTCACAGAATGTACAGATTTTCTTGCCACTCACTGACCTGAGATTACAGAATGCAGAACCGTGACTACTGTACACTGTAGCACCCAAAACAGAGACACATTCAACACAATTGTTCGGGACAAAGCCTAGGGTGAAAAGGTAAAAGAAAAAAAAGTAAAAAGAAAAATGACGTTTTCAGTCAGACCTAATTGCATGGAGCTCATGTTTAATAAAAGAAAATGACAATGAGATTGGATGTGCATTCCAGTAAGCTTTGCATTCCACTGTTTGGGGAGTAGAAGCGTTTGTGAAGTTTTGCTAAGGAGTGACACTCGGTGTAATACCTATGCGTGTCTTCCAATACTAGAAAAACTGCCTCCTTTCCTGGACGGTAAAAACCCTACATTCTCCTTTGTCCAATTATTGTTACAGAGGTCACATTAGGTTGACTGCCAATTAGCAGTACATACACTGATGAGCTAAAACATTATAAACATTCATAGGTAAAGCAAATAGCATTGATCATTTCCTAACAAAGGCACATTTTAAGGTCGGGGTATATTAAATGTTAAGAGAACAATCAGTTCTCATAGCTAACAGTTATAGTAGTAATTGTTGTGCAGGAGAAATGGGCAGTAGCAAAGTCCTGAGCGACTTGAACAAGGGCCAAATTATTATGGCCAGATGACTGGATCAGTGTATCTTTGAAATGGCAAGGCTTGACAGATGCTCCCAGTCAGTAGAAGTCTCCGACCCTATGATGACCCGTCCACTGTCAAAAGCACCTACATTGTGTAAGCTAGCGTCGGAACTCGACCTTGGAGCAGTAGGAGAAGTTTGCCTGGTCTGATGAGTCATGTTCTCTTACATCACATGGTTGACCATGTACATGTGTGCCTTTTACCTAGGGAAGTGATGGCACAAGGATGCACTGTGAGAAGACAACCAGTTGGTGGAGGGAGTGTGATGCTCTGGGCCATACTCTGCTCCTGGGTCCGGGCCTTCACGTGGACATTAATTAGAGAAGTGCCACCTATCCTGAGGGCAGTGGCTTGTATCAGCAGGATATGCTAGACCAAAGTCAGATACATGGTGGTTCCAACTCACAACTTACAGGAGGGATCGCTGCTAATTTCTTGGTTCCAGATACCACAGTACAAATTTAGGGATCTTGTAGAGACAAGCCTCTGTGGGTCGGGGTTGTTTTGGTGGCATGCGAAAGACCAACAGCAAATTAGACAGGTATTATGTTTTGGCTCATCATGTATGTGTCAGCTATAAAACAAGCCTGTGTACTTTGAAATGTGTTTTTATCAAAGCAACTTGAGGCAACTAACAGTTACTAAGAGGCAAAATATTCAGTGCCTGAATTTCAGGTGCACTGGTCACAGAAACGGCAACACTATTTAATATGGCAACGGGAACACTCCCAAAAATCATGACCACATATTCCGAATAAGGACAAAGTGCATTGGGAACAAGGAAGTCGACGCTGATCGACAAGGATAGATGACATAGAATTGCCGCAAAAGCACAACATCAACATTTTAAACAGAACTGCATTAGACTCTATGACCTTATTTCAACAAAAGTTGTGAAATTCACAAAGCTCGAATAAAGGCAGGTCTGCCATTTGGAAACCAACACACAAAGATGCATAACTTGGTGTAGGGAGCAAAAAGGCGCAAAACTTGAACCCCCGCGCAATAGAAGAAAATATAATTGTTCCCTGTACTTACTGTTATTTTATATATGCATTTGTGATGGGAAGAAAATCTACCAACTCTGTTTTATGGTAAGCAAACCTCTGCCAACATTGGATACTTTACCTGTTGCGTTGCTGTGAGGATAGACGTGACTCGGATTCTAGACCAGGAGAAGCGATTGGGGAGGGAGAGGAGGGTGAGTGCTGGGACCAGAAAGATGGGTTGTCTCTCCCGGCTCTTTTGAGGGAACTCATGGAGAGAGAGGAGGGCAGGGTAGCTGAGCCAGAACGACTTCCAATTCCATTTTCACTGAAGCCACCTCCACCATAGAAGGATGTGGGGTTGAGGCCGGAAACGGTGGAGTGAGGCCTACTGTAGTTGGGGATGGATGAGGTGCTTCCTGGTGTCCATGACGAGTGCCAGGAAGAGCGTGGCATGGTGTCCAAGTTGTCCAGAGACTCACCTCTAAAATGTTAAACAAATCAGAAGATTTTAATGAGCACACACAAATATCCTGTATGCTACATGCCAATGGATTTAGGCACCTGAAAAAAGTATAAAATTATATAAAAGCCTAACCCAAACACTTTCACTTCAAACTAAGTCAATTGTTCAAATATGGACACCTAGGGCTGGATTTTCATAAGTGACAGTACTCAGATTTTCCCCATAGGATAGCATTAAGTGTACAAAAATAGATCATAACAGGAAGTAGAACTGACTTAATGGGAGACACCTGTTCTATAAATTGTATTTATATGCCGTATTATATACGGACCTGGTCAATTTTGTTGGCACCCTTACAGCTTATTGAAATAATGCTTAATTCCTCATGGAAAGTGATAAAAATTAAAAGCTACTGTATCATCTATACTTGCTGTAATGTATAGGGTAGCACGGTGTCTGTAGGTGGTCGTATTCTGGGGAGCACTTTTATTTTGAAGCTCACCTTAATCACGTTGGACATTACGCACACCTGTTTGCACTTTGTAATTTGTGTGTTTATATGTCTTTTGTTCTGTCACCGGGTGTGGCTCATTGTGGATACTCTTGTTTAATGAAGTCCCATCATGATTTGGTGTTTGTATTGTTTGTTTTTAGCTGCTTGTTTCAGCACCTTTAATTTATTGTGTTAAGTTTACGTTGTTTTGTTTCTTTGCAAATAAATTCACTCTCACTTTGGAATATGTCTGCGAATGGCTCCCTTATCAACCACACCCGTGACACCTGCTTTATTCTATGACATACCAAAGGCATGCATGGGACCTTTGAAAAAATATGAATTATTGCTAATACTACAAAGATATTCTAAAACGACCTAAAAACATGTGTTGGTACCCCCTCCAGGAAATAATTGGATAAGTGATATTTTAAAATAATTTGTTTCTTTAATTAGTATCCCACATGTCTCCAATCTTGTAATCAGTCATTCAGCCTATTTAAATGAAGAAAAGCAGTCACGATGCTGTTTGGGATCATTGTGTGCAACACACTGAACATGGACCAGAGAAAACAAAGGAGAGAGTTGTCTGGATTGAACTGAAGGATAGTGCAAATGGTAGAAAAAAACAAGAATTACTGCCAAAGAGATAAAAGCTGAGCTCCAAGGTAAAGGTACATCAGGTTCAGGCCCACACTCCATCACTTTTGGAGCAAAAGTGAGCTCCATGGAAGAAAACCCAGGAGGACTCTACTTTTGAAAAATAAATCCAGACTGGAATTTGGATAAATGAATATTGGCAAACCACAATCTTTCTGGAAGAATGTCCTTCAGATAGATGAGTCAAAACTGGAGCTGTTTGGCAAGTTACATCAGCTCTCTGTTTGCAGATGACAAAATTAAGCTTTCAAAGAAAAGAACAACATGTCTACAGTGAAACACAATGGAGGCTTGGTTATGTTTTGGGGCTGCTCGGCTGTCTGGCACAGGGTGCCTTGAATCTGTGTAGCGCACAATGAAATCTCAAGAATATCAATGCATTCTGGAGCAAAAACGTACAACCCAGTGTCAGAAAGCTTGTCTCAGTTGCAGGTCATGGGTCCTCCAACAGGATAATGACCCAAAACACACAGCTTAAATCACCCAAGAATGAATAAAACAAAACATTGGACTATTCTGAATTGGCCTTCTATGTTTTCTTAGGAAGAGTGGGCCTTCCTGTTAACAAGTCTCATTGAGAGCGAAAGAAAATGTTTGATTCTGGTGAATGCCTCTAAAGGTTGTGCAACAAAATATTTGGTTCCCATAATTTATTCCCATGTCATCTTCATTTCTTTTTTATTATTTACAATATTATGTTGAATAGAAAACCGAAGTCTGATTTCTATTTAATATAGAATAAACAATGGTGGATGCCAATTACTTCTGCCAGTTTCAAGATATGTTTGAGAAAATAGTGTATTCTTAGTTTTTTCTGGAGGGGTACCAACAAATTTGACCATGTCAGTATATGCCTTAATACCTGATAGGCATTATCCATGATAAAATTGGTCCCAGGTGAGTAACTGGTTTAGTCTGGTTTATGCCCTATTAATTATTCAGTACAGTATTGATCTATCATCTCTATGCCTTATGTCAAACCCAAATAAGAATACCTCCTGATGGGGCTGGTGGTGGGATCCTTTCTGGTGTCAGTACTGGTGGAGCGCTGGCGGATCCAGCTGTTGTCTGTGGATAATTGTGTCTTCTTTTTCATTTCCTGCAAGATCTGCTGCCGCTCCAGCTCTGCCTGGGACAGTGTTTGCTGGCCTTTCCTCAACGAAGTCTCACCCAGCACACCACTACTACCGACTGTGTAACAATGACAGAAGAAAGGAAGTCAGCAGATAGACATTTGAGGCCAATGATATTGAATGGTAATTAGAAGATTAAGCTGCAGAGTTGCGATTTTTATTTTTTTTTATCTGCAGCTTCAGTGACCCTTAGTGATGATCAAGACAGAATGTCAAATTTGGAAGTGACTGATTACGCATTAACTAATGCAAACCGCAAATGATTGGCTGAGTGGATTCATTGATTTGTTCTTGCATTAATTAAACAGAAGCTGTCAGGAGTGGTTGAGGCACAGCAGAGGCTGTGAAGCACACCTCTTTCTGGCTCCCTATATTTCATGACGTTTAAGATGTTTCTCCTTTCCAACTCCAACTCTGACGCGGCCTGGAGACTCTGGGCCCTTTTGTCTGTTTTTCGTCTCAACTCCTCCTCTAGAAGCCTCTGAGCCATGCCACCTGTGCCTTTGTACCAGCCTGGGCACAGGGTTTTTCAGTATTCACACTCATTCACATACATAGTTGCACACATGCACACACACAGACACACAAGCTTCTCTTTCTAAGGGGAAATAATAATTCATATGATGTGTGGTTCAAGTCATCCACCTAATGGGATCCACAAACCCTGTCAATGAAATGGACTGAATATTATTGATTATTATTGATAACATTGATTAGGGCATTACTAATCCCCACTGACCTGTAGTGTCTGGTTTCTCCACGTCATCAAGGTCAGGAGTAGATTTGGATTTTTCCCTGCCAATCACAACAAATCACATTTAGGGGCATATAATCAATAATATTATTATCTCTCAGAGCACGGTACACAGGATTTTCTTTTATTAACTACAACATTATTTATTGACTTGGTCTTTGTCCTAAGTTGTACTTTTTTGCTAGTTGGTCCATGCTTTGAGTGAAATACTGCCTGTTACACACTTAAGATGTAGGTATTTTCATGCATATAAATGTTTAAGTTAAATTGCATATGATATATCTTCTTTTCTTTTACAGTGCCTTTTACGTACTTTTGATAATCAACTAACTCACTTAAATCTGATAATAAAATAAGGTTCAGGTCCAAAACAGCACTCAATTCCAAATATAGTGCACAACGTTTATGAGAACAGTTTATGAATTGTGACAGTCCAGGTTGTGTTGGCTGTGAAACACAGTGGTCTGTTGGTTAAGCATCTCTGAGAACATACTATCGAGTCTGTTTACAGAAAGCCATGGCCATACTAATGCATGCAAAAACATTTACACAAGACCTGGGTGTCAGATACTGAATGAACCCAACAAAAGTCTGAATAAGGCAAACCCAACACAAGTATTTGAAACCAGGTCTGAGGAAAGCGAACTTTGGCAAACACACCTGTCTGCCATGGATAACTCAGGCTTGACCCTTGCATAGCCATAAGAGTCTCCCATCCTACCAGAAGATGATCAGCAACATGTTTATGGGGTTTAAACCAGATGATGATGTTGTTGGTGGTAACAAACAGAAACAGACAGACAGGAAAAAACACAGGCATAGAGGAAATGGCAGACCATTAGTTTATGTTAAAGGTAACTCTACAGAATGTACAGTAGAAAAGAAAACAGGCAGACCATTAGCTGGGGTTAGAGTGACAACATACAATGTACCATAGAAACTTGAGCCAGCAATACGTTCATCTAAATTTAGAGATATGAAACATGATAATTAAAGCAAACAAATCATAATGCCTTATGGTTATGGTAATAATGACAACAGTGATAGAATAAAGGAAGACAATACATGTGAAGAAAACCTTTCAAACATATTAGGTAAAAATATTTTTGCTGTACCTATAAAAAAAATATTTTCAAGAGAAAAAATAATTTATTGTAAGAAAATATTATTAACCATTGCTCCTGCTCCTGTTTTCTCTCTTGCTTCCCAGGCTGTTGTTCGGCCTCTTGATGCCTCCTATCCTCCCTCTCTTCTTCCTTTCTCATCTGCCCTCCAAGCTCCCCTTCCCTCTGCCTCCTCCTTTCCTCCTCATGCTGTTTTTGACTCTTCTCCTCCTGAAGATGCAGAAGCTCTCGTTCTTCCTCCCTAAGGCGCTCCTGCTCCACTCGCATCGTCTCCTCTTTTCTTCTCTGTGCCTCCTCCTCTTTTCTCTTCAATATTTCCTCCTGTTCCTCCCTAGTTGGGGTGGGCTGACAAAAATGGGAGACAGGAGAAAACCAGCTATTTCTGTTGTCCACCTGGAGATAATATGGCTCCTGAGGATACTGAGGTTTGTCATAAAATCATGTTGTTATTTCACATTGACCTGATGAATAGTAGACAAAATGTCTATACATCATGTAATCACGTGTATATCATGTATGAAAACTTTAACCAGGTCACTTGAGCCTAAGGCCTCATTATTTCCATAAGCAGTTGATTCTTCCACATTTAAACGTTAAGAAAGTGAAGTTGCGCAGTTTGGATTGCTGTGTGTGTGTTGGGGTTAACAGGAATTCAGACGGTGAGAGTAGCAGTAATCAGTGTTTTTTTTTTTTGTCTTTGACTGTCTTAGTGAGGATCAGAGATTTGCACAGCGGGAAGGCCTAATATTGTTACCTAACCATGAATAAAAATGTGTGTCCAATGTTTGGAAGTCAGTTATTCTTCAGCCCAGCATAGCTTTTTGTCCTCAATAAAGTCTACCATTGAAATTAAAAACCTCTGAGTCGTGGGGAATTTCTGCCTCCACATGAACAGACAGTGAAAGCTTAGTGCTAAGGAGTTTGTAACTTAGTTCATATCCAGTAAAACAAAGGTATTATGACTCCATACCTTATGGTTTGCACTGACCCCATCTGTCACAGCCTCCCGCTGTGCCCGACGCCACTCCTCCTCCAGCTTCTCCTGGTCACGACGGTATTTTTCCTGATCACACACTCAATTCAAATACTGACATCTTTGAAATCCCTACAGACACTTATTATATTTTGGTCAACCAAAACCCAACAAGGGGCAAACGGAGGACAGGCTTTATCTAGAGTCTACCTAAACCCTGACCATGAAAAAACATCAAACCACTCAGTCTGTTTCAACAAGCTTTGCAGAATCGTTTGGTTAGAAGCTGGTAGAAAATCTTACAGTCTCACAAAGATATTTGACGGCTTGCCCCACGGGGAATAGAACAGAGAAATAATGAGCCACGGCAACCCAAATACAAGGACAAATATGCATGCCGTTTTGTTACATCCCCTTATTAAAACTTCTGTTGAATGCATTGATGCTTCAAAGATCCGCAGTTATGCTTGAAACCACTGCAACCTTCACTATTTTGCAGTTGGGAGTGCTTTCCATTGCACCGCTTGACTTGAATGATCAGTTATTATGACCTCTTCAATTGAAGGTATAACTCACATTGTTTAAAGCTTAAAACATGTATACAATTCAGTGAGAGAACTGCAATAGAAAGCTATATATACAGCTATGTATTTCCATATTCAATGATTACTTGATCATCTTCTCTAACCTTCATGAATTTACCAATATAATTTTCATGTAAATCCTACTTTACAAACCTACAGTGGAGGAAAAGATTATTTGATCCCCTACTGATTTTGTATGTTTGCCTACAGACAAAGAAATAATCAGTCAATCATTTTAATGGTAGGTTTATTTAAACAGTGAGAGACAGAATAACAACAACAAAATCCAGAAAAAACATATTACAAATGTGTTATAAATTGATTTGCATTTTACTCAGTAAAATAAGTATTTAATCCCCTATCAATCAGCAGGATTTCTGGCTCCCATGTGTCTTTTATACAGGTAACAAACTGAGATTAGGAGCACTCCTTAAAGGAAGTGCTCCAAATCTCAGTTTGTTACCTGTATAAAAGACACCTTTCCTCAGAAGCAATCAATCAGATTCCAAACTCTCCACCATGGCAAATACCAAAGAGCTGTCCAAGGATGTCAGGGACAAGATTGTAGACCTACACAAGGCGGGAATGGGCTACAAGACCATCGCCAGGCAGCTTGGGGAGAAGTTTACAACAGTTGGTGTGATTATTCACAAATGGAAGAAACACAAAATAACTGTCTCCTCGGTCTGGGGCTCCATGCAATAATTCACCACGTGGAGTTTCAATGATCATGAGAACGATGAGGAACCAGCCCAGAACTACACGAAAAGATCTTATCAATGATCTCAAGGCAGCTGGGAGCATAGTCACCAAGAAAACAACTGGTAACACACTACGCCGTGAAGAACTGAAATCCTGCAGCTTGCGCAAGGTCCCGCTTCTCAAGAAAGCACATGTACAGGCACGTCTGAAGTTTGCCAATGAACATCTGAATGATTCAGAGGAGAACTAGGGGAAAGTGTTGTGGTAAAATCAAGATCTTTGGCATGACTTGGAGAAGATCTGCAAAGAGGAGTGGGACAAAATCCCTCCTGAGATGTGTGCAAACCTGGTGGCTACAGGAAACATCTGACCTCTGTGATTGCCAACAAGGGTTTCGCCACCAAGTACTAAATCATGTTTTGCAAGGTCAAATACTTATTTCACTAAGTAAAATACAAATCAATGAGTAACTCACTTGAAATGCGTTTTTCTGGATTTTTTTGTTGGTCTGTTGTTATTCTGTCTCTCACTGTTCGAATAGAACCAATAAAATTATAGACTCATCATTTCTGTCAGTGGGTAAACGTACAAAATCAGCAGGGGATAAAATATTTTTTTCCTCCATTGTATTAGAGACTTTTACCTAGGTATGAAACAAGAAAAGTATTTAAAATTTTTAAAAAAGCAATGGCCAATTGGTCCCCAGAGAAATAAGCTAATCCTTTGTGGGTCACTGTCACAAAAATGTTTGAGGAACACAGTTCTAGTTTACAGCCTCTGTGCAAGGGTCATGTTAGAAGTGCTCAAATGAGACATTGTATGTGAAGTTGCTGAAATGTGAACAGCTCTTCAGTGGACATTTTACATAATAATAATCAAGTGACAAAACGTATACATAAATAATACACAAGGTCTGTGTAATGTTAAATGAAACAAAATATTGAATGTGGAACTGACACAGGCACATAAGCACATCTACGTAACCAAGTCTGTTACCTGTAAGACCATCTCCTGCTCCTTCTGCCATTTCTCCTGCCTGTGACGCTCCGCCTCAGCATCCCATAACCAGCGGTTAGAAATTGGAGTAATAGGGGGAACAGGCATCTGACAGATGAGAGGGAGAGACAATGCCTTTATTACTTTATAGATGAGAAAATGAAGGTTGCTTCCGTTCAGTCCGCCAAAGTCCCCCTCATTTCTCCATTATGTCAAAAGTGAAGAAGTAGTTACTAAAATTGGATGGGTTGGATGACAATCACCCCCTATTGTCTCTTGTCGATTGTTACAATCTGCAGGAAACCAGCAGAAATGGAAAGCTGCCTTCTTTACTCCCCAGTTCATAATTGTGAATAGATACATTTTGAAGGTTTTCTAAACCTTTGAAAACCCTGGTCAATTAACAGAATCTTGAGTATTATAATCATTATCATTATAATCCTTATAATAGACTCCCCCTAAAATACCAGGCATAGCGATGACTCAAAGAAGTCAAAGAACACCCGGCAATGGTAGTGAGATGGTGTGGGGATGCTTTGCTTCCGTAAGGCATGGAAGACTTGCCATCATTCCATTAACCATGAATTATCCCTGCAAAAAAATAATTCTGAAGGATATTGGGTTTTGCAGCACAACAATGATCCTAAATAAAGAGCCCTCCGAATGTCTCAAGAAAAACAAAATAAAAGTTACTTGACTTTTACCCCTTCAAGATGTTGTGGCAGGATCTTAACTGTGCAGTTAATGTAAAAATAAATAGATAAATGCAGCTGGTCAAAGGGTCTGAATAATTATGAGAAATTATTTTTTTTCATTTTCAAAACATTGTAAAATCTTGTTTTCTCTTTGTCATTAGGCAGTATTGTGAGCAATAGCAAAAAAAAATTTGCTTTGAATTGTTAATTCTAACACAACAAAATGGGGGAGAAAATTAAGGGGACTGTATACTTTTAAAAGCACTCTATAAAATCAATATTTTGTTAATATAATAAACAAAATTACTTACATCTGATATTGTAGACTCGGATCCTCCTTGAAAAAAGAATGAATATTATGAAATAAAACACTAAAATGTTTCTAGTAGCATTGATGGAAAGTAATTATACACCAATCAGCTATAGAATGATGATTACTGAAGAATATGACCACCAAGTGAATAACACTGATAATCTCGTCATCAAGGCACCTGTCAGTGGGTGGGATATTAGGCAGTTTGTGTCCTCAAAGTTGATGTGATAGAAGCAGGAAAAATGGGCAAGCGCAAGGATCTGAGGGACTATGACATGGGCCAAATTGTATTGGCTAGACAACTGGGTCAGAGCATCTCCAAAACTGCAGCTCTTGTTCGGTGTTCCAGGTTTGCAGTGGTCAGTAACTATCAAAAGTGGTCCATGTAAAAACAAGTGGTGAACAGGTCTGGGCTGTTTTGGTGGCAAAAAGGGGACCTACACAATATGTATGCAACAATGGCGAACACTGTTGTTGGTGTTTTAAACGTAACACTCTCTGAAATAACTGAACGTTTTCTAGAGCTAACAGCCTGGCACCTAGTCTAGACATTATACATTTACCTCACACTCCTAGAAGCTGCAAACACCGACAGAAAACGTATGGTCTTGTTTAAACCCCAACCCAATCAGAGGTATGATTTCACATAATTGAATTCTTTAAGTTCAAAATAGTGTCCCAAACCCTGTGAGAATTGTTTTATTTGAGCCTGAAGCAAACTAGAGGTTTTTTAAATTGACCATTAGTTTAGTCAATTTTACCACAATGAGTCTATGATATTGGCAGAATAGCAGCCTCTGACTGCTGATGTAGTGTACCTAATCAAAATGTGTTAATAAAGTACATCACAATAACTACATTAAACGCATGTGAAAATAAAAACATAAGACAACACAAAGCAAGGCCAAGATCCTAATTGGAATAAAACACAAACGTTAAAACAAGTCATCAAGCACCAAAATGCATGTCGATATGTAGATACATGCAGAAGCATCAGCTATTAGTAAAAACACAAGAGCACAACCACAGCATGCAAGGTTGAGAGTGGGGGAGCCAAGCAACCTGTGACCCCTGGACATCATCATACAGACATACTCTACAACCCGCCGGATAGCTTTTTAACAGGTTAAGAGAAGAATTTATCCAGGCATAGATCCACATATAATTTATCCTAAGCTGCTAGAAATGTATACACATGGTCTATTCAAATTGTATGTTGGTATAGCATTCTCATATACTGTTCACAATTTGGAACTCAACAATGTTCCTTGTCAAGTATTTCCGAACCGTCTCCTTACTCCTTGATCAGATCATTATTGCAACAAGGCTGCGTAAACAATAATGAACCCCCCCCCCATATAATCTAACATTTTAATAAGAATGTGTGGGAATGTTGAACAAAAGTTCAACATTCACCTTTTGCTTTCCATAGGAAAGGAACACTGGCCTAAATTAATTTGGGCTCAATGAGGTATGTCAGTGTCGCAATGGTGTTAGGTGAAGGTGGGAAGACAATCAGTGCAGACTTAATCACGTTTACCACAGAGGTAGATAAGCGCACTGACGCTGGGTACTGAGAAGCCTGCGGGCGGGAGGGAAGAGCAAAGGCGTTACACTACCTCAGTACCTGTACAAGTGCAGAAAAATCAGTAGCTTTGAAAAATGTACATATACATTTAAAAAGCCAGCTTGGATGTCTTAGGAATGCCAGCATATTCCCATTGTTGTGTAAACCTTCTCTTAATCATCTTTAATATATCTGTAAACCACAGTGATGGTCAATGTAAGAGCAATTGATCCTAATGATTAGGTTCATGCATAGTTGAGGCAAAAACCTTTTTTCCCCAGAGAAGTCCAAAGGTGAATCAACAGACTAGAGAAAAAGAAGGTAGCCCAGAGCACCCACCCTGCTAAGAGTTACACATTTGATAGTAATCCTTAAACAAAACAATGGCTTGGCCAGGGCTTTTAAATTGATTACCTTGTTCAAAAAATTCTGATCTCCGTTTTAGGTTTTTCAAAGATATGGGTTCTACGGACTCTGTAAGAGGTGGAGAAATTAGAACAATTAAAATGAAGTGTACGAGAGGAACTGAGAGAGAAACATTAAAGTATTAAGTTCTATCATGGCATTCAAAAAGTAACTTAAAAAAACACCACTCTCATCAAACTCCACCACTGAAATAAACAGTGACATTAGAACTACACATAAAAAAAAACATGTTTATTTTCATGGTTACATGAAAAATGTAAATGAAACCTGAAAGATCAAAAAGAATCACCAGCTATGCTTTCCATCGCTATCTTCTTTCCAAAATGCTTACATATTAAGAATCCTTTATAATAAGCAAACTGTATAAGCCCATAATCAGCACAATTTGCATTTCACCCCCCAGCACATACAGTCCAAGATTCTGCATTCCTGTTAACGAAAAATTGTCATAACAACTCCGGCTGGTATCTCTGCTTAATGTCCTTTACCTTTGTTTCTCAAGGTCACTGTCTCCTCACAGAAACCTACATTCAATCCATTTGATGCCACATCCTGTAACAAGATTTAGAGAGAATCAATTGGTTTATCAAAACATTCTTAATGTGTGTACAATGTCAACATAAACATCACCAATATAAATGTCACAACTTTATGATACTGTATTTACCTTGGTAATTGTGCATAACATAACAAAAAAGCTAACCAGAAACTCTGTCAGCAGTATGAGGTCACTGAGTAAAACTCACAATGATTGGTTGGTTGGCTACCTCCTTGGAAGGTCCCATGGATCCACGTGAGGTGAAATCCAAGCTGGTGGTGGTGTCAGGGGAACCTATAAGTGTTGGATGATGGTCCATACTGGTGAGATTGATGGTCTTACGGCTTTTAAACGGCAGGGAAGGTAGGTCTATGTCCCAGTCTGAACGTTGCAGATACATGGCAATGGAAAACAATCAAAGGGGTGTGCGTGTATTTATTTTTGTTTGTGGGAAGAAAAACAATGAAAAAACAAATTGTGTGTGAGAATATAGTATGTGTAGGGTACTTTAAAAGGTACAACTATGCAACTTTTGTACACATAAGTATAGAATCGCATGGAAGGGGAAAATAAAGTTGTTGTTATGATGTTATTCTGAAGAACAATGGGAGGACAAAGAAACCACCTTCCCCACCCAAGCCAACAGGCTTACTTAATATACAATGCACATTCAACAGATCACAGATATCAGCAGAGTGATAGGTAGTTTGGTGGTGGAATTGTATTAGTATCTGTAAGCCTGGTGACAAAACCCATCTCCCGGGGGGAACTCGCACCCTGATTTTGGGTTAGTTATAAAAAGGTAAATACCACAAGGACTGCAGACAGGAACACATTGAAACACATGGAAATAAAGAACCATATGTTCATTGGCCTCAGATGTGAGACAGATACACCAGAAACAAGAACAAAGCCCAAGTTGGGCCCTCATAGCCCTAGAAAAGCCAATACCCATTTAGAAAATTAACAGGACATAAATTGTTTATCAAACGACAATGAAATAGCACAACAATTCATAATGATAGCAAAGAATTTACCGACCAATTCATTGTCACAATAGTTTAACCAAGACAACAAACATAAACAACACTGACACTGTAAAAGCAGACATTCCCTCCCACTCTCTCGTTCTCATATACTCACTCTGCCTACCGCGGCGGCGTATGTCCATGGTAAGGCTGCCCTTTTTCAGGGCCAGCTCTTGGCTGCTCTTCCACTGACTAAAGCTCATCTCAACCACCCTGCGCCCGCACACTGATAGCACCTCATCGCCCACCTGCAGCTGGCACATTTCTGCTGAGCTGCCTGTGAGAAACAGTACAGGGGATAACGATTAAATACAAAGAGGGTCAATAACAAACATGGGTCAGATATAGGCGACGAAGGCCATAAACCTCAGTATTTGTAGGTGCTGACAGGATACTTTCTTACAATTTTCACAATTCTTCATTTAATTCAAGATTCACTTAACACTAGACCCCCAGTATCTGCCAGAGCCTAGCACCGTTTGGCATCATTAGCATGAGAATTTTCCCTACTAGCATAAACATTCTCCTCCTACGCATCCCCATCCAGCCAGAGTATCAGTTTATCTACTGAGTCGTTTTTAAACTATATAGAATACAAAAAAAGCAATTAAATAATTTGTTTTCAAAAGTTGAAGAATGGAAGTTATCATATGGAAAGGTCTTATCACACGGGAAAAAGCGATTAAGAAAATAATACAAAGAACGATAGTTTCTAAGAACACAAGTTACAGTATTTTGCAATCTGTTTATTAATCCCTGCAAATGTACAAAATGAAAATGTTTCAATGATGAATCCATTAGAATGTATAAGATAAAATAAGAGACAACATCGCACAGTTTGCGAAGATCAAAAGACATACGCATGAATTGCCGTACATAGGCCTAAAGCATGCTTGCTTAAAACATGATAAAGGACAAATAACACATAGGCTACAGCTAATTTATTTTAAATAAAATGTATAGATTCAAGGATATGTAGCCCTTTGCATTGTTCAAAAAAGATTGGGTATATGGCAATACAGCCTTCTCTACAAGTAAAGACATTACAATGTATTATTCAATTCATTATATTTGTAACTTTAATTAGCCGAGTAAAAGGATGATCAAAAGATGATTTACATTAGCCAACATAAATAACAAAAATAACTATTTGATAATATAGAAAAACTAAATTGGAAGATGTGTGATATAAATACTCCTGCATTATATTTATAAACATGGTTCGATGATATCCTACTGCCCCACAGTGGGCACACAGCTTCATGGGATTGTGTGAGCAAGACCCGCAAACAAAACGGTTACCCTGCACATGGTTGACACAGAGTTCTTGCCCGGTGTGAGCAGTTGAGGCTTAGGAAGAGGATTGGGACGTGCTGCCTCCTTGGCTTGTTGGCTGTCATTGTGTTCAGGTAGTTTTCACAAAGCTCACATGCCAGCCGTTATGAAATGTCTTTTGCTGATTGTTTTGTCGAGACATTGCTTGGGCAGCGAGGCTCAGGCATTGGAGGTTGTGGCATAACATCAGAATCAGATGAAGACCCAACATCAGACACGGAGATTTTGGAATAGTTTTCTGATCCTCCACCTGACTCCATCTCATCTAGATTTTACAGCATCTGCAATGCTGTCAGATCGACCATTTGTTTGGTTCGGTGTATTGAAAAACAGTAACACATTTTTGGAATTGTTCAGGATATACAGAGCATCCGGAAATAATTCAGAGCGCTTCACTTTTTCCACATGTAATTTCTTCAAATTCATTCAAATTCAACCAAGGCTCTGAACTTTTATCTGGGAGTATCGCATATTTTTCCATTGACATCCTTCATTCAAGGATTAGGGCCTGGGTACCATTAGCACCTGCTTGGGTTAGCAATGCCAAGTGGCACATCCTTTTGGTGGATTAAGTAGGAAAATGGGGTAAAAGAAATGGTAAATAGTCTCCAAACCGCTTTCGGTTGGTGAGTTTAGAATTCTGACAATGGAAAAAAGCAATATACGTCTATTTAGGAAATTCATAGAGGGAGTAGGGTGCTGCTTTCAAAATGGGAGTCTTATTTTAATTACAAACTCCAAAGCCAATTTGGTGGTTCTAGTTGTTAAAAGATAAACTCTGACGTTAATTGTAGATTCCATGGAAAGGAACTTAGACTTTTCTCAGAACAATAATGTTATGCAGTGAGTGACAACAAGTTCCATAGAAATGTGACGCAGCCACGCTACCACTAAGCAATAAGGAGGTGTGGTATGTTAGGTGCCTGGTACACCCAAATCAAATGAGGCAAATAAAGGTAATGGTATAAGCCAAATTAAATTAATCACTGTCAACATAACTAGAAAGTGCGATTCCATTTTGTGCAGTGCAGTCCTAGCACTTCTCTCTTTGAAATGGTACAGTGATAGACTTGTGATTCTTTAGGGTATACAAATAAGCCTGCTAGAGAGACACACACCCTGTAGATCTGACCCAGATAGAGGCTGTCCTACATAAGGCACATATCTTAATGGTGCGCCAACTGAGGAGAATTCACAGTGCCTGACAAAAATAAAACAAAACACAATGAAAAGGGCTTAAGACATTGTAATCCTATTAAGGAGCCTTAGTCAAAACCTAAGAATGTAATAGGAATGTTTCGTAGCCTATATCACTATTGATTTTGATTGTTTTAACATCAACACCTCATTTCGCGTTGGAACTAATTGTGGAAATAAATGACATTTAGCTAAAAAGTGTCCGTAATTGCATGCAGTGGAAACAAACTTTATTGATGACAATGGGCGGATTGGCGAGTGCTAATCAATCAACCATCACTAACGTTCGCTATCATTGCTAAGTTACCTGGAAGGATAATTAGCCAAACATTCACCCAGTGACCAACGATTGTGCTCAAGAGAGTATTCAACACATTTTTATGTATTTGTTTTAGTTATAATTGCCAGAAAGCCCAGGTGAGTAGTGTCAATTATTTTTGTTTCCCTGCAAGTCTGATTTAGGTAGACAGTAGTAGCCTTCATTTATAGCATATTCTTATAGTATACAGAATAACTCTACTTGCTTATGATAAATTATTAGTGTTTGTTAAAGTGCAACCAACTGAGGATAGTTTTAGGCACCATTGAGGTAGCCAGGCACAACTGAGGTTAGGTGTATGCAAAGGTGTCTCTGAGTTGTCTTGGGTTTGTTCAAAGTGAATATTCTGTCATTGGAATAGGGTAACCAACGAACTAAAGGTCAGTTGCAATGATGTCGTAGGAACAACACCAACACGATGATATCAGATCAGAGTTGAAATATTTTACTTTTTTTTCTTTTCTTTGGGTTGATTCTAGAAAAGCAGACATCCCAGAGGGAATGTTATTGTTGATTTTATTGAACATTAATCCCAACATTAATTCCCAGGCCAGTTTCATTTCCATAAAAAAAGAGTAATGTGCCAATTGAGGCTGGTGTCACATGGCTCTAAGCTGAAATGGAATGAATGGCACAGTATCAAAAACAACAAACATTGAATTCAAATGTGTATTCAATTTCAGTCCAGCTATTAATATGAGGCCATTCACCAAGCTCCACTGGGATGTGGCTTGAATCAGACAAGTAGTTCAGCATTTGGCCTTGCCAATTAATACCTTGTTGTGTGTGTATTTACCTGGTTGGATTGAGATGACACGAACTAAGGTGGAATCCCATTCTGTCTGGAAGCCAAAGTCTAGGCTGCTGTTGGGCTTCTGGTTCAGACTGATCCGCATGTCAGCGTAGCTCTCCTACACAACACACACACAAGAAAGTATACAAAGAGACAAACGTATGTCAAACAAAAATCTAAAACGTTCCAAAGCTTGGGAAAGGAAAATTATTATTGTTATTATCATTATTATGTATATGTGCCTATAAACTTAAACATACATGGTTTGTGTCTTTTACAGGTACAAGACTAACTGGGTTGGCTAGTTTCGGGGGCTGGAGGACTGGGGAAGGACTCCTGGCTGGAGGAGGCACAGGAGAAGTGGCCAGAGTTGGGGTCACATCACTTTCCCTTTCCTTTTCTGCCTCTTCCTCCACCTCCACCTCCTCTTCCTCCCCTCCACTGCTGTGGGGAGAGCTGGAAGGGGCCTCATTTTCACAGGTCATGACATGGCTATAGCGACTGGGAGCCATAGGCTTCTTGGTGACCTCTTTCTCTCCATTCACACGTTTGTAAGAGTCATCCATCTGAGAAGACATATTTATATGGTTAATGTATTTTATTACTATGTTGCATGTACAGACATGGTCACAATTGTTGGTACCCATACAGCTCATTGACATAATGCTCAGTTCCTCCTGACAAGTGATTAAATAAAAATCTACTGTATCACACATGTATAATTGCATGCTTTTGGTATGTCATAGAATAAATCAACTGAAATCAATGAAAAAATATGAATTATTGCTTATTTTACAAAGATATTGTAAAATGGCCTAGAAACATTTCTTGGTACCCCTTAGAAAAGATAACAGAAAATGGAATTGGATTATAGTGATACTTTGAACTAATTAGTATCCCACATGTCTCCAATCTTGTAATCAGATTGGAGACATTGGAGAAAAGTACCACACTGAACATGGACCAGAGGAGGAGAGAATTGTCTGAGGAAATCAGAAAGAAAATTAGACAAGTATGGTAAATGTAATGGCTACAAAACCATATCCAAGCAGGTTGATGTTCGTGCAACAACAGTTGCAAATATTATTAAGAAGTACAAGGTCCATGGAACTGTAACCAACCTCCCCGGGGTGCGGCCGCAACAGGAAAATCGACCACAGATTGAACAAAAGTGCAAATAGCACTAAAATAATCAAGTATTACTGCCAAAAAGATACAAGCTGAACTCCAAGGTGAAGTTTTAGATCACACCATCGGTCCCTTTTGAGTTAAAATGGGCTCCATGAAAGATCCAGGAAAACAAAAAAGAAACATTAAAAAAGGCGGAGTGGAATTTGCCGAAATGCATATTGGCAAGCCACAAGCCTTCTGGGAGAATGTCCTTTAGACAGATTAGCTTTTTGGCAAGTCACATCAGCTATATGTTTGCATATGTCAAAATTAAGCTTCCAAAGAAAAGAACACCATACCTACAGGGAAACATGAAGGAGGCTTGGTTATGTATTGGGGCTGCTTCGCTGCTTCTGGCACAGGGTGCCTTGAATCTGTGCAGGGCACAATTAAATTTCAAGACTAACAAGGCATTCTGAAGCAAAACGTACAGGACAATGACCCAAAACACACAGCTAAAAACACCCAAAAATTGATAAGAACACAATATTAGACTATTCTGAAGAGACCTTCTCTGAGTCCAGATTTGAATCCAATCAAACATCTATAGAAAGAGCTTGCAGTCTGAAGAAGGCAGCCAACTAACTTGAAACCGCTGAAGCAGTTTGCTCAGAAAGAGTGGGCCAAACTACCTGTTAACAGGTGCAGACGTCTCACTGAGAGCTAAAGAAAACGTAATTGATTGCAGTGATTGCCACGAAAGGTTGTGCAACAAAATCATTCCATAATTTTTGTCCATTACATTTTCATTTCTTTTGTTATTTACAATCTAATGTTGAATAGAAAATTGAAAGCAAAGTACAACTTCTATAAAATATAGAATAAACAATGGTAGATGCAAATGGATTTGTCAGTTTCAAGTTATTTCAGAGAAAATTGTGTATTCTTCGTTTTTTGCAGATGAGTACCAACAAATTTGACCACGTCTGTATAAAGTCTCTAAAATATGTACATAGATAAATGGGAGACAAAGACTAGAGGAATGGAGGAAATGGAGGAAATAATGGAGGAAAAAGGTATTTGACCACCTGCTGATTTTGTACGTTTGCCCACTGGCAAAGAAATGATCAGTCTATAATTTTAATGGTAGGTCTATTTGAACAGAAAAAAACGAGAAAAACACATTTCAAATAAGTTAGAAATTGATTTGCATTTTACTCAGGGAAATAAGTATTTGACCCCTTTGCAAAACATGTCTTAGTACTTGGTGGCAAAACCCTTGTTGGCAATCACAGAGATCAGACATTTCCTGTAGTTGGCCACCAGGCTTGCACACATCTCAGGAGGGATTTGTCCCACTCCTCTTTGCAGAAGTCATTAAGGTTTCGAGACTGACGTTTGGCAACTCAAACCTTCTGCTCCCTCCACAGATTTTCTATAGAATTAAGGTATGGAGTGGCTAGGCCACTTCAGGACCTTAATTTGCTTCTTCTTGAGCCACTCCTTTGTTGTTGTTTGTTGTTGTTTGTTTAGGGTCATTGTCGTGCTGTAATACCCATCCATGACCCATTTTCAATCGCCTGGCTGAGGGAAGGAGGTTCTCGCCCAAGATTTGACGGCACATGGCGATGTTGCCCATTCCAGCCTTGTGTAGGTCTACAATCTTGTCCCTGACATCCTTTGACAGCTCTTTGGTCTTGGCCATGGTGGAGAGTTTGGAATCTGATTGATTGCTTCTGTGGACAGGTGACTTTTATAAAGGTAACAAATTGAGATTGGGAGCTCTTTAAGCGAGTGCTTCTAATCTCAGCTCGTTACCTGTATAAAAGACACCAGGGAGCCAGAAACCCCCTGACTGATAGGGGATCAAATACTTATTTCACTGAATAAAATGCAAATCAATGTACAACTTATTTGAAATGCGTTTTTCTGTATCTTTTTGTTGTTATTCTGTCACTCACTGTTCAAATTAACCTACCCTTAAAAGGATTGACTGATCATTTCTTTTTCAGTGGGCAAACGTACAAAATCAGCAGGGGATAAAGTAATTGTTTCCTCCACTGTAAGTGGTTAGCTAATAATTTGTGCCATCTGTCGCTCGACTTGAATGTCTTGGAGAGATATTCTTTCTGCCAATATACAACATATGAACTTAGAACGTTGTTCACAAGACGTTCAGGGTGAATTGAGTAATGAAAAACATTCACACAGTGTCTTCACCTCCTTCTTGGTTTTACTAGAAATGGCAGGACCTTTAGTTATTTAAATCTTTTCTGATATTGTTGGCGACAGTATAATAAAGGGGCTAGTTCCGAGAACACAGTGGTTGTTCTGGTATTCCCTGCACGTGATGTATTTTGTTATTTGTTTTGTGTTTCACACCATATTGGATTAGGATAAAAAAAAGGGCCTATCAGAGGTTTGGAAGACATTCGCCCTGCATCTGTTGGAACAGTTCTTAAGATTGATTCTGGATGTACTTAATGATTGCTCTCAAAGATCTGCTTTCCCCACAAACCACCAAATATTTCCTGCCTCTTCATTATCTGTCAGTCAATGAAATGCATTTAACCTAATCGAGCATTAGATGCAGACACCAAAGATCTTTGTTCTGGGTTTCACTAAAATAATTAACTAAAACTCCATTATTTCAAAATATCCAGCTGATTTTGATCTTCTCATGCTACTTTGTAACTTTGAAGTGAAAGCTTTTAAAATATGCTTAGCGAAGAGGAAGGTCAATTAGTAAAATAAAAAGCTTCATTCATTATTCACGGACAGGTAAACAGATCAGGCTAGTTAGTGTGAGCAACTACTACATTGGAAACTGACCACACTGCAACAACCTGTGTTACTATAATCTTACGAACAGTTTTTGATGCACCGAATGAAAGACAATTGAGTAAAACAAAGAGCTATAATCTAGACTAGACTTTTGTTATTTTGTAGAAAATTATTATTTTCAAAACAGCCATTAATGAACATGTACACAACACAAATCCTCTGCCTAAAAGGTCTTAAAAAAACGTCCTGAGGTAATAAACAAACACACACATAATCATTTGTGCAGTAATATTACAGTATATTATGGTACTCACAGTGTACGCGCGTGGCAGGGATGCGATGCGGCTGGACTGGCTCCCAAAAGGCCGAGCAGTGACGACGGAGGTGAGCCGTGAACTATCTGATCTCACGTAGCCCCTGGGGAGGGAGCTAGAAACCCGAGACACATTGGGAGGCATGTTTTTTGTCTCCATTGCCATATAATTGTGTTCAGGTGGTTGTTCGTACAATGAACCAGCACCAATGGAGGGCGTCACATTATCAGCAACCTTTCCCTCCCAGGGGGGTCTGGCGTCAGTCATTTTGTTTAGCAAGCTCGGGGTGGCGGCAGTGCCTGTGCTGGACATCTTTTCTGCATTAGCTGTAAGGGTTGGGACTTTCTCTGATGGGGTCTGGGCCAGAACATGAGGGGTGTAGTTGGAAGTACGGCCAATGGCAGCGCCAACGATGGAGGGCTTCTCTGTCAAGGCTGCACTGATTTGCCGGGGTGGTGGGCTTGGTGCTTTCTCATAGGGGCTCAGGTTTGTAACCTGTGGGTTATAGGTAGAGGTTTGATTGATGCTAGAGGTAGCGCTAGAGGTCTCCTCCATCTTAGCTGCACTGATGTCAAAGCCTGGGTCTTTTTCTAATGGAACGGGAGTGTGAGGGTTGTAGTTGGATGTTTGACCGATGCTAGCGGTGTCGCTATCAGAATCAGTGGCACTGTCACTCATGTCATCCCTGGATGTTGAGATGTCCCTAATGATGCTGGTGGTATCAACAGGGACGGGGTCCTCCTCCATTGTGGGTGAAAAGGTGGGGTGTGTAGGGCTGGGGTGTCTAGCTGAGGGATTAGGGATGTCAATGGTGTAGCTCCTGGCAGGGAGGGTACGGGGACGGACGACCGGAGCGGAATCTTCAAACACGTCGAGGTCCAGAGAGGCAAGGGAGTTCAGGCGGCTGCCGATGGAGCTGTGGCACATTAAGGAAAAGAGGGTGGGAAGAGGGCGAAGAGAGAGAGGAAAACGAGAGAGAGAGGAAAGTAATGGTTTAAAAGTGAAAAGGAAAAGTTTAAGGTAGGGAAAGTGAAAGTGGAAAGGAACACAGGACAAACAAAACATGGAGGAGGAAGGATGCATGCAGAGATCAGATTACACTTTGTCACTGAACATGGAGCAGAAAGACAATTAGTTAGACTGTTTATTCACTAACGGCCCCTCAGGTCTCTCTCACACTAGGTAAAAGTATGCACAACATGTTGTATACAATGCAAATGTTCATAAGACATACGTTTGTGGGTACAGTCAGTGAAGTAAGAAGATAGGATTATGCTGCATGTTTCTATTTCTGTAAAAGAGTAAGGATGTATACCATGTAGATTCATGGCTGGCACAACTTCCCTTTGGTAGCTATGAAATATCAAGCACATATTTAGCCAGAAATCATTGTTGAGGGTGTGTAATAATTAAGAGAAGTTCAAAAAGAACAGCAGCAACATTTACGCTGTATCAAACTAAAATGTTTTTTTCTTCAAGAAGCTTATTTCAAATGTACTATATTGTACAGGGTCCTCGAAGCACAGATCGGTATACACTGCGAATGGAACAATACATTAATCATTCGGCTTGAAAAATATGTATTATTATAATGCATTTTTTTTTTTAACTAATGGCGCCAAAATTGACCTAATATCCACCATTTGCCATGACAGTCCAACTTGAGCTTAGATGCATCTTCTGTCCTTTAATCATCCCTGAGTTATCTCTAAACATAGTCCACACGCAAATTTAACAAATTCACTTGTCAATACAGTAGAGGAAAAACATATTTGATCCCCTGTTGATTTTGTACGTTTGTCTACTGACAAAGAAATTATCAGTCTATAATTTTAATGGTAGGTTAATTTGAACAGTACTCCTAAGTTCCTTATGCAAAATTGAAGAACATAGTTGGATGTTTTTGATATAGGACAAACTGGAAGTCCAGAAAGAAATTTCATTTTAAATGTTTTTCCTTGTAAGATCTCATCCAGTGAGTTCTCTTATTCACATATTGATCAACTGACCCTCTCTTACCTCCGACTAGATCTCTGGAGACCGCTGCTCGTATTAATCTGCTCAACCTGCTCCCTCTCCTCTTTCTTCTTCACAATATCAGAGTTGACACTCTTGCGACGGTTCTTCCACTTGGTGAGGTCCTGCGAAAAAGAAACTTTGGAGCTACCAACGTGAAAAACCTCAGGATGCACAGGTAAATCTACAGACAGATGGCTAGGATGGCAAATGTCAAAGTGGCTAGCCAGAGATAGATGGAGGGAGAAAGTGGACTACATTCGAAGGTGTCCTATATATGTGCAATTTGCTCCTCCCACCTCATGTCCCATGTGTGTTTGGGTCCCAAGACTGACCTAAATGCAGTGCTAAGTTGGCACACTATCCTGATTCACCTTGTAATCACCTCACGAATAGACATAGAGCACTGTAACTTAATACAGTAACAGAAAGGAAAAAGGCTTCCAGTACGTTTAAACATATTGAGAAATATTTACATTTACCTAGAAAATAAAACATAGTGAAATTACCGGCAGATAACTGGCAGATTATTTAGTGTTAAAGATATTTAGTTGGCTTTCAGGTCTAAGTAAATACTCATATGATATACAGATACAGAAGTACTATGAGGTGATGATAAATCTGTCAACTGTGCCTAAATGAGGACAGCCCATAGCCAGGCGGAAGTGCTCCGCAATAAAGTATTGTAATGAGCACTCACACCTTTTGTGGCATTACATACCTACTTGGTAGAAATAATAAACAACTTTTAATAATAATTTATCTCTGAATCTTTGCAAAACAAGCTTTCATTTTACCTCTGCCCACAAACATGTTGTCCCCTTTTCAATACTGAACTAGACAATGTTGCTAACTGTAGAGAGTTACGCTGACTTTACCTTGAATGTACTGAATACAATCCATAATAAACAGGCATAGATTGTAACGTTGTAACTTTATGTCATGATTATACAATTAATTATGTCTTTCTAAGCAGTGTTCTGGATTGAAAGCAGATGACCCCTGGTAGGGTGAGGACCTCTAGTGGTGAACAGACATATACAGGGTTATAAAGACACCAAACTAGCTGACACAGAGGGGGCTACAAGAGGTGGATTCATTTGTGCACACCAACATGGTTTGAAGATTAAACGTTTTGCAACAAACATATAGTTTCCACAGGAAAAATGCATGTAGTTCCATTCTCACTTTGAATGAATACATCCAAAAGCTATCGGGTCCAATAACAAATGCAAATTCTTCTTTAGTTTTACAATACATTTGGTCACAGTAGAACTACTGATCACAGCAGGTTACAGGATCGTATACTCACATCCTGCCACTGGTCCTCAGTCTCCTTGACCTGATCCCTGATTTTCTGTAGCTCCTCATATTGCACCTGCCGAAGGGCGGACAAATCCACTTCAAGATCGGTCATTGATTTGCTCCTGTACACCACCAGGAAAGAGAAAGATGTTTTTTGAGACAGGTCTGGGCATCATCATCATAGTTATTGCTGTCAAGCTCAAAATCTTGTCCAATCAGAAACTTTCCCAAATATCTTCAGTCAAAAAAATCAATGCATTTTTACCTACCTGTGAATGGCTGGATCACATCGCTATGAACATTTCTCCACCTCACCTGTTCCAGAAAACCAACCCTCATTGCATACTACCACCTGCTTCAACAATGCTCTCACAGCTGAACATGAAATGTCATATTGGTTTGTTTAGTTGGATGACCCAGTGTACTGGTGTTATGTATGTACAAAAGCCGCACTCCAAGTTGCATTGTCTACATGTAGATTAGTGATGGGTGCAACACCCGCCACACCCCTGGGTTCGGCTCAGTGCTATTCAACCCCCAGCAATGTGTTGTTGACAGCTGTAGCAATCAGCCAGAGAGTAAGGGAGCTAGTAAATGAAAGCAGCCAAACAAAGGCAAAAAGAGGGAGGGAGGCAGCAGGGTGTGGTGCGAGGTGAAAGTGGGGGGAGGGGGGTTCAGTGTGAACGCGACCATGCCACATTCCTGGGTACCAACATAGTCAACTCACCCGTCACTAACAATGTTGTGCTTTTGGAGCAGTCTAAGAGAACCAGAAAAGAAAATCACATGCAGAAAAGTCACATTCAAGCCAGATGTCTTCTCTGCAATATGTAAAGTGACCCTTAACCCCTGAGTGTAATTTCCCTCTCCTGCTAATGGTTTCGGGTAGTATTTGTGGTTAAGTATTTCAATTTGGGTTAAGAGATTGCTGCTTACACCCTCTGTCTGAGGAAGTTGCCAGGTCCAAATAAGATAAGGAAACGGTTGAGAGCACGGATGGACACAAATTCTTGTTTAATGCATAGTCAATGGAATACGCACTCAGCTAGTACTATACTTTAACTGTCTCTCTTTATGTTTCTTTATAATGCATTAGGGTTGTAGTTTGAGTCTCACCTTCCGTTGACCTTCTAAGGAGTGTGAGTGTGTGTGTGTTTTCATACAGTAGTCCCTTCTTTGAGACCAGAGCTAAAATGATGTCACTGGAAACTCCGGCATTTTCCATTTGTGAGGTCTGTTCACTCAGACTTGAAGTTAGGTGTGTTTTGTATCAGACAGAATGAATTAAAAAAGATATGGAAGAAAGTGTGTATATACAGTACACACAAAAAAGTATTTAGTCAGCCACCAATTGTGCAAGTTCTCCCACTGAAAAATTTCATCATATGTACACTTCAACTATGACAGACAAAATGGGAAAGAAAATCCAGAAAATCACATTGTAGGATTTTTAATGAATTTAATTGCAAATTATGGTGGAAAATAAGTATTTGGTCAATAACAAAAGTTTAAATCAATACTTGTATTGTATACCCTTTGTTGGCAATGACAGAGGTCAAACGTTTTCTGTAAGTCCTCACAAGGTTGTCACACACTGTTGCTGGTATTTTGGCCCATTCCTCCATGCAGATCTCCTTTAGAGCAGTGATGTTTTGGGGCTGTTGCTGGGCAACACGGACTTTCAACTCCCTCCAAAGATTTTCTATGGGGTTGAGCTCTGTAGACTGGCTAGCCCACTCCGGGACCCCGAAATTCTAACGAAGCCCCTCCTTCGTTGCCCGGGCGGTGTGTTTGGGATCATTGTCATGCTGAAAGACCCAGCCACGTTTCATCTTCAATGTCCTAGCTGATGGAATCTCACGATACATGGCCCCATTCATTCTGTCCTTTACACGGATCAGTCGTCCTGGTCACTTTGCAGAAAAACAGCCCCAAAGCATGATGTTTCCACCCCCATGCTTCACAGTAGGTATGGTGTTCTTTGGATGCAACTCAGCATTCTTTGTCCTCCAAACACGACAAGTTGAGGTTTTACCAAAAAGTTATATTTTGGTTTCATCTGACCATATGACATTCTCCCAATCTTCTTCTGGATCATCCGAATGCTCTCTAGCGAACTTCAGACGGGCCTGGACATGTACTGGGTTCAGCAGGGGGACACGTCTGGCACTGCAGGATTTGAGTCCCTGGTGGCGTAGTGTGTTACTGATGGTAGGCTTTGTTACTTTGGTCCCAGCTCTCTGCAGGTCATTCACTAGGTCCCCCGGTGTGGTTCTGGGATTTGTGCTCACCGTTCTTGTGATCATTCCTCACGGTGTGAGATCTTGTGTGGAGCCCCAGATCGAGGGAGATTATCAGTGGTCTTGTATGTCTTCCATTTCCTAATAATTGCTCCCACAGTTGATTTCTTCACACCAAGCTGCTTACCTATTGCAGATTCAGTCTTCCCAGCCTGGTGCAGGTCTACAATTTTGTTTCTGGTGTCCTTTGACAGCTCTTTGGTCTTGGCCATAGT
>JACXGK010001311.1:0-30081 GCA_016801125.1 Novumbra hubbsi | reverse complement strand
AGTTGTTGACAGATGTCTTTTATACTGATAACAAGTTCAAACAGGTGCCATTAATACAGGTAACGAGTGGAGGACAGAGGAGCCTCTTAAAGGAGAAGTTACAGGTCTGTGAGAGCCAGAAATCTTGCTTGTTTGTAGGTGACCAAATACTTATTTTCCACAATAATTTTCAAATAAATTCGTAAAAAATCCTACAATGTGATTTTCTGGATTTTTTTCTCATTTTGTCTGTCATAGTTGAAGTGTACCTTTGATAAAAATTACAGGCCTCTCATCTTTTTCAGTGGGAGAACTTGCACAATTGGTGGCTGACTAAATACATTTTTGCCCTACTGTATATGTGTGTGTGTAGTAAATCAGTTTTTTCATGCTAACACAGAAATGAAGAATTTTTACATCCTGGTTTTCTTGTTTTCCATGAAACCTACATTAAAGCATGATTCATCCTCAACTACTGAACATTTCTTTTCAGACCAAGGTTGATACACTGTTAAAAATCTCTCAAACAGAGAGTTTACTTTAGTTCAATTACAAGTGCCTTAAGTACCAAGTTTGCACTTTTGAGAACACTGTGATTTTATTTTATTTTCAAAAATATTTAAATGTCAGAGCAGTATTTATTTCAGAGACCCAGAACCAACTGTTGTATGAAGGAGATTGTAGCTTGTGAGGAAAATATACTAATGAGTCCAAAACTGAAACCCTCTCCCACCCCCCAATCTAGAATTCCAAAATGAGCACCTACACAATTGTGACTTGTCCACAAAATAATTGAAAGAAAATCTGCACATTGGAAAAAATTATGTGTGCCACCATGTCCAACAGACTGTTAATAGCCTCTATCATGCCTCATGTTTTATGTGCATCCATAAATAAGAGGAAGCTTGGCTTCAATACCCTCAGATATACATGGAAATCTTACTCGTTTTCACACCAGTGTGCCCATTCTGCCCTCTGCTCCCCAAGTCAGTGTGAAGTTCCCTGATGTTGGGGACACCATGTTCCAAGGCAAATACAGGTATTAGTCATACTTTGCCATTCGCAAACCACCTCCGATGGATTTTATGACAATAGCGATCATTCTGTTTTAGCTGTCTTTTTATTAAGCATTGGACAAATTATTTTTCCAATCACAGGCACATTTCAAAAATGGAAAACAGCGTAGGGTCTTTTTGAGTTAACTCTGAATATCGGGATATGTCGTAAATCAATTGGTTTTGATTATGCACTTGGGTATTTGGATATAGCACTTCAAGAAAAGCTTAGCAGCAGTTTGGGACAGACAAAAAGGTTATTCACATAAGGTGTAGCGTTCAAACTCAAGGAATTATTCAACACATTGTGTTTCAGAAAATACGGCAACTAAACTAAGTGATTTGTTCATTCTATAACAATCAATATCTATGTTATGTCTCAAAAGCTGAGGTATGAAACATATAATCAATGACCTCCTAAAATACTCAGAATAGTCTGAGATAATTTTGCTACATTGCTACCACTGGGTTTGTGTGTTCAAAATACTGTGAAAGTCAATCTGTCCTAATCAATATCTTTAAACTAGTATACGACGCACCAATTTTGTTTTGGGGAGAAAAGTGTTTTATGACGATGTCCCCAGTAAGCACCACCCCTTAACAATGTATATTCCACATGAAATTCAAGGCACATCAAAATACATACAGAAAAGTGTTCTTAGCGCTTAACAACACCAAAGAGCTCTCACAATGAGGATCAAACAAAGAAACAACAACTACAGAGCTACTCACTGCCCAGAGATGTGATGCTTTTCGTCTAATGACAACCTACAGTATGTAGTGTACTACTTTTAAATAGAGCTATAAATGGTAGCGCTACGTAGCTCTGACCAAATATAATACACTTTATTAGGTTTGCCACACCAAAAAGCATTTGCACTGAGAGAAACTGGCACTGAATTGGTATTGTCATTGCAGTCCTTAAGAGTTCAGGAAAGCTAACCTCTCGATCATCATCCTCTTTTTGTGTCTCAGCCTACTTGCTTCCCTTATCGCCACCATCTTCTGCAGGTCACTCTCGCTACAGGAAGTTGTCATTGACGAGCCCTTCTGACAGGCCAATTTACCAGGGTATGACCCCTGCCCTTGGATATGCACCGCCCCCACCCCCACATCGAGGGCTATGCCAAACTTCCTCAACAGCATGTCATCCGTTTTGGGGTGTTCGTCACCATCCCTTCTTTTCCCCCGGTTATCCCTGACATCAATTTTTTCTTCCTTAGTCAAAGGTGAGGGGGGGCAGAGGAGCAGAGCCTGGAGTGAAGCGGGCAGTTCCCACGGCTCAGGGATAAGCATTGGGCAGTAGCTGTCGGCTGCACCCAACAGCGGGTTCGGGCCCTGTTCTTGGGGTGGTGCTTTGACTTTGCGAAAGGCGATGTCATCCCGCTCCATGTCTGAGACAACAGTCTTCTCACCCTTACCCAGACTTTGTGGTTGGGTGATGATGTTGAGTTGGGGGTCTGAGGCACTGGCATTCCCCAACCTGCAGCTTGCGTTGCATACACTGGTCTTCAGCATGGCCAGATCTGGGTTAGCATGGAAAGCCTGGGTGCGCCGTGCAAACATGTCATCATTTTCCAGGTCAGGGAAGATACTCGCCAGGGACTCGTCCAATGGGTCAGGGGGCTCCATGGGGTTTTCACGCCCCAGGAGGTGATGCTTCTCGCATTTGAACAGCCGTGGGCCTGAGGTGGGATCAACCGGGGGGAACACCACCGGTGAGAGCTCAAAGTATGGGATGTTGGTAATTTGCTGTTTGAGGAGATTGTAGGAGGCAGTGTGCGGTGGCTGAGTATTGTGTGGACTAGAGAAGAAGGGGGAAGGGCAGCAGGAGGAAGGAAAAGAGGAAAGTTTAATAAGTTGCATGCGAGTAGAACAGGAGAGCAGAAAGAGGTAGAAAAGTTACGTTTCAAAAATCGAGTAGGCAACGTCTGATTCCATACCGGTCTGAATCAAACCTAAGTGCTGTACGCAGTACAATATCCTAACATATTGTATAAACTGTCACAAATTCATCTAAACAAAAAGAAGCGCCGCAATATTACCTAAGTTTAAAGGTTAGAACTCTCAGGACCAAATGCTCTTCAAGGAATTTTAAGGCAATGTTAATAGCTTGAATCAGATCTCCTGCACCGTAAAGGCAATGCTCTAGCACACTATAGAGCGTCTGTGCTTTCACAATCAATCGAGCAGCTGAATCGACCTTTGACTTGCAGCCGGGTGGCTAGTGAAGGTGGGGACTTCCGGTGCACGAGGGTGGGAAGAAGGGGAGAGGCCAGAAGGGGGAGGGGTCGAAGAGAGCCAGGGACTGATATCACAGTCCGATTCATCCGAGGATGAGCCACCAGACTTCTTTCGGCTACAGCCAGCAAGGTTTTAGAAGAAGTAAGGGGAATGTTACGTCCCCAGTGTAAGAGAAAAAAAAGGAAAGGCACAGAGAAATGGAGTTAGAAAGAAATGGAGAGAGAGAGATAAACAGGTCAGACAACTAGAATGCAGTGGTGTAGTTAAAAAATTAAGTAACGCAATGCCCCACCATGGTGCAGACCCAAATAATGAATCAAGTCAAGGCTTTACAACTGTGAATCACATGCATTAACCAATTAAACAAAATGGGTTTTTAATTAAATGTTCTGTGATGCAGTATAAAGACAGAAATTAGAAAATGTGACAGAAAGAATAAAAAAGTTCTGAATTATTACTTCAAGCAGGCCTGTGCCATTAGAAATTGTGAATCGAAGAAAGAGAAAGGAAAGGAGGTGGGCGATTTGTAACTGCTGAACATTTAATGCAACGGCATTCAATTATGACATTACATGTTTGTTATGGTGGGTATGTATTTCTATGCTTGTGTGTTTGTGTGCGCATGTGGTATTTAACATGAACCCTGTCAGTTGGTCCACCAACCTGAAACCCTGGATCTTTTTGTACCAGGGTGTCCTCTGAGACCCTAGTTTGATCTTTTGTACGTGGGCATCCTCCTCAGGTGTCCAAAACTTTGGCAGGAACCTGTCATATGACACGTCGGCAGGTACCTTGGGCAATGCACCCACTTTGCGGGCATACAGGTCATCCTGGACAGGGTCTGCATACCCTACTTCATCTTCCTCGTCCTCAGAATCATCGTACATCTGTTGTAGGACGCCATCGGCGGTCAGAGGGCGCTGGTGGTCCGCCCTCACTGAGCCCATCTGATGCTCGGGGGAGCACATCTGCGTTTTTGGCCCACCGCTACTGCTCAAGAGAGACCAGCCATGTGGATGAGTGGAAAGGTTTTGTCAGGTAGTGCAAACAACCAATCACAGGTAGAGCAAAAGGGGTATCGCGTCGTGCACAATGCACAATTGCCAAAGAGTGCAAAGGCTTGAAAACAAAGAACAATCTAAATGAAAGACGAGCAAAACAAAAGTAGTTTTTGTTTTAAATCAGCGAAATCAAGTCAATGAAAATCAGGAAAACTGAAACACCAACTGCAAATTGAACAAGCAAAAAAATTCAGTCGAAGTCAGAGAACACAAAAACACTTCAAAGACCAAAACAGACGTGACAAAAATCTGTCAATTCGAAGGAGCCTCCAACTTAAAACCAAAGTAGGCAGCAGCACCTATGTTTCTACCAAACCATGCAAATTAAGGGACGCTCTCGTTCTGTCATCAAAAAAAATTCACACACTCCGGCAGTCAAGACAGGCATAACAAATTGCTTTTGAATCTCTCTTTTTCTTAAGTCAGACGATCATCGGGCGTTCTGACCTGAGGCAGGTCATCGTCTGCCGCGGCGGTACATTTGTGTTTGAGGTTACTGTGACCATTGGCCAGGTCCCTCCTCTCTCCACCGAAACCCCTCCTCCCTTTCCTTTTAACCCAGTAGCATTCCAAGCCTCCAAAGGGTTAATAGGTAGGGCAAAGTTGGTAGGCAGTGCAGGGGAGGGGCTAAGGAAGCGCCGGCTAGCCAGGTCATCCAGAACAAGATCAGGATCTGGCCTCTCAGCGTCTGACTCATCATCACTCTCGTACTCGTACGCCCACTGCATGCCAGCGGGTGGAACGGAATTCTGGGGTGCGCTTCTGTTGGAGGATTCCGGCCTGGTCTCACTGGAGTCAGTGTTCAATGGTCAATCGAAACAGGGGGTTGCGATGGTAGTGTTCACACACAACCATATCCACAATCATTCACAAATACATAAGAAACACCCAACCAACCAGGAGACAGACAGTGGAGATAATAGGAAGAGGAATGTGTAAGGACAGGTACGAGTCAGGGCATACAATTAAACCACAGTCAGAACCAGATTTTACATTTATTATCCAGTGCAAGTTTTCTTCCAAGTTAGGGAAAACAAGCCGTCTTATAGGCTAGTTGTTGAAAAGTGCTTGGTGGCATGAATTGGCTTCATACCTAATATTTATTGACAGAAGGGTACCAAATCACCTCATACAATTAAAATGGAATTGCTTTGGATGACTTAACCATTGTGAGACCAGTGACCAGATACAATAAAAATGTTACAATTGCCTTGACTGTTTGCAGACCTGAAGGGATTTGCTAGATCAGCATCCCATTTGGGGAAACACTTGAGGCAGTGAATTATTGTGCTTAGGCTACAGGTGTGTGTGTGACTGCTACCTGGTAAAGGTACCATCCTCTTCTGTGAACAGAGGACTGGCCCAACTCCGGCGATTGTCCTCGTGGCGCTCTGCCCGTTTTTTGCGGAGTGGCGCTGGCACGTAGGCTGCTGGCTTGTCCTTGGTGGGCAAGAACTGGTTAAACTGGGTAGTCGTTTTCGGCGCGATGACCAGTGACCGACGGTAGTGCAGGAAATCTTTGTTACTGTCCCCGGCCATCCTGAAGTCTGAGCCAGCCTCCGAGTCACTCCCACAACCTGGGGGGATGAAAGACAAGGAAGGAGGGGTTTAAAGAAAATTGAAAAGTTTGTATTTCAAATCCCTGACCAGGCTAAACCCCAATTGTAAAAAAAGAATAATAGAGACAAAAAAATTAAAATATATAAAAAGAGGAAAGTGAGTAAGGTACAACTACTGGGGAAATTGAACAGTGTGCTTGCAGTCGCACCAGCTGTATCTGGGGTCCAGCTGTGTACGGGAAGTAAGTTAACACAGCCATCTCCAGATATGACAATAAAATGAAACACACAGGCATGAACACTTAAGTGGTTAACAGACAAGTCTGTGAGTGTCCTTGAATTGCCAAGCCAAACCCTGAACTTGCATTCAGATAGCAAAAATATTTTGATAAACTATAAATAATTTCTATAATACAACAACATACAATGAAAATGGAGTGAGAATGCTTTCCTTAGAAACTGTATGAAACTGTATTTTCAATCTTTGGCCTCATAAAACAAGCTTCAGTAGTAAAGTAGGCAGAGGCCAATTATCCATTAATTTCTCCATTTATAGGCTGGTGTGAAAGCCTCTGGAATGTCTCACTGGACTGATTCTTGTAGGGGAAGCCAAGTCTCAATGCAATTACTAACCTGCTATCCCACCAGTCCCAAAAACTGGAATCTTAGGAAAATAACTCAAATAGAATTAGCAAATAGGCATTTTTTTCAAATGCTGTTCTTCCTACAGTGATTATGGTATAGGCGCAGAGTTAACTTTACCAGAAGTATTGTATTTATCAACCACTAGAGGGCAGCATATGTCTCTTATTATGGATTGTTTGCCTTTCACTGTCACTAAAAACATATATAATATATTGTATTAAAAAACTGTGAATATCAGTGTTCGGTGTGGGACTCTGATCCAATGAACAAATCAATACCAACTATGAAATGTCAGCAAAAGACCCGGTTTTGATAAAAACACATGCTTGGTGCGAATATCATCTATAATAAAAACTATTTAAAAAAGAATAGGTAGTCTCCTTTCAAATACCATCAAGTAAACAATATCACCACCATTCATGAAAATAAAATGGCAAAAAATATTCTGCCAAAAGCTCAAAGCATAGGATAACAATTACATTTCTTACAGGATTACATACACACACACATATATATAATATATATGGGTCTGATATTGAAATTGACAGGGGTGAAGCATAACGTAGAACCTAATTACAACTCAGGTCCTGTCCGATTGAGATTTACATGGGTTGTATTGTGTTCATACCCTTGCTGCTACCTTTGAGTGTGTTGTCAGAGGATCTGCTGCGTGGTCTTGAACCCAGAGAGTCAAAGCTATCCAAAGAGTCCTCTCTCCTGTGAACTCCTCCTCCCAGTACAGGGAATATATCCTCCTTCTCCTCTTTTTCACTGCACCAGCTTTCTCCAAAACCTCTGTCTCTTTCTCTCAAGCTGCTACTGCTTGCTCTTCTGCTGTGTGATTCTTCGAGTGCCTGCAAAACACACACACACAAACTCAGCACACATGCTCAAATTCAGCACACACATGCAAATTCAGCACAAGCACGCACGCTCAAACTCACGCACAATTTAAAAGTCATCGTGACCTGTGTATTGGTCATGCACCTCCTAAGGGTTACTCTCTGCCGGTTTGTGACAAAACACCATTGACAGACGCGCACACTTGTGGTGCTAGTGCACTTTTCTAAACCCGACCATGTCATTCATCACAAAAGTTGCCTAAATTACTGTGTACAGGTATGAATGAGCACACAAACGTGCAAAAACTCACACATACCGCCCACGTGCGGTTCTGATTACCCTAACTCTGACGTTTAAGAGAAATCACGTAAACCCAGGCCAGCTGCCCATACTCTGTGTGATGATGACAACATGATACCTATTTACAGTCTAAAGACTGGCTTATCATGAGCACACAAACAAGGCCCGGAGCCTCTGCTTTCAAACAGGTGGTCAATGTTAGGCGGACCATATGAAAGAATACCTGCCTTGGTGCCTGAATTAAGCTATAAGGCATACAGTATACTGTACAATGCAAAACATTTGAGCAGATCCCCTGTGAAAATAAATAGTGATACTGTGTGCCCAATTGCGTCAAGACAATGTCACATCTGTAATCACTAAACAATGCAATTCCAAACTTGGCTTAATTTGCTTCACTGAGCTTTAATCAGAACAGATAAAATACATGTGACAGGTAGAAACGGACCATCACTATTGCCTGTGCTGTGAATCATACTTAATCATATGAATTGAAACCAAACATTCAAATTTGACGTCATCATGAAAGGAACACACACAAACGCACACATACACACAGTCATACACACACATGTTCAGACATGTAACATAAGACCTATAAGCTCCTGAAGTAAACAAGATTAAAATAGTTGAGTCAGGAGATCGGACTGTGGAGTGCTGTGGAGTATTTTGAGGCTCCTCAACCAATTAGCTGGTTTCCTTAACAACATAGCTAACATACCAGGCATGATGTAGAGACAGAGGGCAGTGAGTGTAAAAGAGGATTTAATTTATATGATTCCTAGCTATTGATATTAATGAAATCCTTACATGCTGCATAACATAAAAGCTGTGTGTTCTGTTCTAAAGATACACTGGGTTGTGGGCAATGTCGTTTATGAAAGTCAATTCCAATTCAAGCATGAGAAAATGAATATTAAAAGGCATCAGACCATGATTCAAATCATATTCCAGGTTTGAGTGAATTTAAATGGAATTGACAGACTACTGTAAAAAAGTGAGAAATCTGTACTTTGAAAAGTTGTAATTCCTTAGGCTGTTTTTTTTTTGTAATCTCTTATCGTTAGACACATGGCCACGACAGTGCAAACAGTATTGAGACTAGGCTAATAAAACTGTAGCCATAGAAAAATAATTAGAATGTGATAGCATAGTAGGTTCTTTAAAATTGGAATGCTCATGTCTCTTCACAGAATAAGGTCTCCACAGGAGGCTGAAAAGAAAATGTTGGCACTCTCTACTGTAAGTTGCTGTAGATAGTGTCTTCTACATTTCATAATATTGGGATAACCTACAGAGCAGTGTAAAGGAAGGTATGTATTTACCTTGGCTAGCGCTGCTATGCCCAGTAGTCCTTTGAAATGGTTGAGTTTCAGGTTAGGTCCATCATAAAACGGATCACTCTGCGCATTCCTACCCAGCCAGTACAAGGTGATCAGCACCTAGGCAAAAAAAGGACACAAGTTATTGCAAATAAATTCAGTACATTCTTGACAGAAACAATTGCCAAGGTCTCAATGGTGGGCACAGACAAAGAGCAATTTGCTATTTGCATGTGAAAATCTTTTAAATTATGCATTTGCTCCATTGTTTACAGTGCTTTTTTTGTCTACGACATACTCTTGGAAAGTAGGCCGAAATTGCTGTTGGGCTTTAAAGTAGAAATACAACATACAAAGTCAAAACGAGAGTTCAGCTTGATGTTGATGTGTATGCATAATTACATGGTAATTATATGTTGTATCATAGTTGTGCAGCATAAATCTAACTACACTAAACATGGTATGCATTAAGCTCACCTTACAAATAGTGCGCAAAAACATACTAGAAAGGGTATGCATTACGCAAGTCCCTTCTGAGTTCTATTTACACGGTCTGGTAGTAAAATATTGTACAAAGTAGCTAAATTGGCATGTAGTATAAAAATGTATAAACAAATAAGCACAACAGACCAACAGTCAATGCTTTACCACTTTGCTTCACGTGGGCAATGCCAATCACAGCCTCCTCAAACTGAAGAAGAAAACTATTTTGTTTTTCCACTCACATTTTTAAGTCTCCTGCTGGTCTCTTGATCCCTGTCAAAGAAAAAAAAGAGAGAGGTGAGAGGTGTATGAGAGAGGTTTGTGTAGAAGTGTGTGTGGTTTATCACTCACAGCCTGGGAAAATTACAATACCAGAGTAAGGGGCATATTAAGGTCTGTTTCCCCACTGAAAGAGCTGGAAAGTGAGAGCACAATCCAGGCAACTGCCAGCCCTAGAATAATCCCTGCCACCCTCACACAGCAACAGAACAACACAAAAGCTAGAGTAGTACTAGAGGACAAACAAAAACACAGCCACACAAATGGACATACTAAGTAAGCATGCACGCACAACACACAAGCATTGGCTTTATTGAGAACGTATGGTAATCAAAGAAGGTGCTAGAATAGTTGGCAATAAAATCTTTTCATTGAGTAGTATGATTGGTTTTCCAGGTAAGCTGCTTGAGAACAGATTCTCATTTACAGCAGCAACCTGGGGAGAAATTTGGTTTTATTGCATTGCTCAGGGACAGACACAGTTTTCACCTTGCATGCTTTTGGATTTTTTTCATTCCATTACTGGTCAAGTGCACAATGAATACAATCACTAAAAAATATTGTGCTATAAAAACCCTACCGTATATAACTAATTGCTACTGATAATGTAAATCTCCAAGTCAACCACATCAAAATGTCAATACATCATCCAATTTGTATGTTTAAGACCAGGTTGCTTTTCTCTGTACATTGTAATATGATCAATACATACAGTATGTGAAAAAAGAGGCTAGTACAGAATCATGTTTGGTAAGAACCGAGAACCACAAGCACTGTAAAGTGGGCCTTCACAGTTCGAATATGAATCCTGTCTCACATTTTTTTAGGTATATGATGGGGTTAGTGCACTTTTTCAACACTTTTCAAACTTGCAAGCAGATGTTATCTAGAAATAATCAAAATTTCTCCCTATGGTGTGGTTACATCTCATTCAACATTTTAGAACCTTGAAAGTAGAGGTTATGAAAAACATGGGTAGTATGTAAAAGTATTTGTGCAATTGTATTATTAGATGAAAGAATGTCTGAGCATTGAAGTGATTAATAAAGCTTAATATATGTTACATTCTATTAAGTATTTTACTGTCCTATATCTTTATTAGGGGAAGTTTACATTAGGTTTGAGAATGTTTAATTTCTCTCTGAAAAAGATATATCCCAATATGAATTTTAGAACAATATTTTCCATTTATTAGGAATTAAAACATCTTATTTAAACTTAAGACCACATACAAACTAATCTTTTTGTGGTGACCCAGCACTCTGAACGCCATCAATGTGATTGATTGATGAAGACAAGCTAGCTACTGGAGTCAGCGTTTATTGACCATACACCACAAAACGCAATTTCACTCTTCCAGATCGCCAGTCTTAGGAGCAGGTGTTATTTCACTACCGGGTGATCCAGACCAACAGCCCAAGAGACTTGTGGATCAAAGTCAAAATGGAACTCAATCTTTATATTCCACATGTCCCAGGAATTGTGGCAAACAAGTGAGTTTTGAGAACAGATAAAAAATAGTCCCCTTCACTTCTAGGGGGTAAAGCCATGAACAATTTATACATAACAACATTATGTACGGGTAGAAGAGGGGTAAGCACAAAATAAACTATTCTCTCCTCCAGTACCAGGAGGCCTGTAGTGATGTCTTAACAACGAATCAGCTGACAGAAAGGTTATCAACAGCACCAGTCATTGTGACTCGTTCTGTCTTTGAAAGCGAGGCATTAGCCTTTTTAATTCAAAGCTCTAAATAGAACATTGTATGCTTTTATCGGTCAATGGTGCAGCTTATCTAGTACTGACATGACCAATTTTTACATTCAAAACCTTGAGCATTTCAAGCCTGAAGCTACATTGTTAGCCTTGTCAAGCTGCCTCATGCAGCATGCTTACAATAAATGCTGCATGGATAATGTAGGCTTGCAGGATCAGAAAGATTTGCGTGGCTAACTGTATGTACTGTGTATAGGGTAAAAAAACATGATAAACCAACTGTCAAACATCATCAAAGCACTCTATTGTAAAGCAAACAATAAACTTGGTCTCCGTCTCATGTTGATCAAGACAGGCTGGAGGCTATAACCGCCTGTGCTTGAAAGCAAACTCAATTGCGGAAGAAGAAAGATTTCTAAACTAGCAGGTCTACATATTACTGCTTTACAACCTATTTAAATAAGATTTACATTGGTGGTGGTTAACAAATTGTGGCTTTAGCATTGAATCAAAAATCTATATTGATAAAAAAAAATGTCAAAACCAGCACCCACCCAGCATTGCACCCAAGCCACACTATGTCCGATTGGTCTACCCCACCAATGCCCAGCCCTGTGGGTCAGACCAGGCCATTACACAAATACAATGGACGGGTAGGTTGCCAGTAAATGAGTGATGTCTCAACAGTGAACACACCTACCTAACACCAAGTTGTACTGAAAGTATACCATCCCAAAACAAAAAGTACCAAAGCCTTAAATAAATGGGTGTGTACATTACAGTGCACAATAGAAAGCATACCTGTGAAATATAAAGATCACCCGTTTTTCTGCATGATATATTCAGCCAGGGAATGGAATGTTCTCACTCTGCATCTGCGTTCCTCTATGCAAAACACCTTGTCACACAATAGCACTAATAGGAAATGACAAGTTGAGTAAGAATTTTGCTTAAAGTTGTTTGGGATAGGTTTCTGTTTTATTTGAGCAGATAGGTTTGACACATAACCACATACACAATATAAAAGCGAGGGTGTCACCCTCACCAGACAGTACAACCACTGTACGAAGACAAGTGGGCAGACAAACAGGGTGGGGTTTGTCTGGTTCCAACCAGGGAGCACAGATATAGCCCTTGTGATTTGCATCGCCAGTTACAGCCAGGCTTGTAACCAAGGAGAAAAGAAAAAGATGACTGCATTGGTCGTTCACGATCATTACTTGATCCGTTTCCCAATCTCTTTACAGTTTACATAAGTCCACACTGAGGATGCATTATATCAGAGGTACTGTAAGGGATAACGACAAACCAAAGTATTGTGGAATGCAAACACATCCAAAACAAAAACACCCTTTGTATGTCTTTTCAACTTATTTGGAAAAAAGGATGGTGCTAGATTTGTCATTGTGGACCAAAAAACTGTAACACAGAAACAAACATAATATAAACAGAGCCTCAAACATATGATGCTGCATTTAACATTTTAAATTACTGTTGAGGTACTTGGTTCTTTGTAGCCCAGTTGCCAGAGCATTATTTAGAAGTTGACTTATTTAAAATGTAATACCTAGTCACACATTATTTGTAAGGATTGTTGTCTCTATAAAAACCCTGTAAAATCAGACTGTTACGGCTTGATCAAAAGTAATAGAAAGTTACATAATAGAAACCCAATTACCACGCCTCAAATTCATTATTGTCAATCCTCAGTACATTCCTGTTTTGGGGCTGTAAAGTAACTCCTGTGTCACTAATTTGCGAATCAAAAAGACACAACTGAGCGACTTTGAACTTGAAACGTAGTCTGTCTGCAAAGAAAGGCAACAGACAGACCAAGTAAAATACAAGCAGGACCAAATAATCCATATTTAAGATGAAGGTAGAATTTGCCCATAAAAACATTCCTATTAGTAAGTCTACTCTAACATTCATCTTATGGGTTCATGAAATGCATAACATTTGAACAATGCTTTTGGTAAAGCAATTCCAAGCTTATAAGCCAGAACGCCTGGAAAGTAATTGGATGTATTCGGGAGGCGTAGGGTCACATACTATGACCTAATCAGCTGTTTTCAGGGAACTGCTGGTATAGCCAGGCAATATACATTCCAGAGCATTCTTTCAAAACAAATCTAAGAGAGACTATTAAGGGCAGATCTTTTCCTGCATTTAATGTTACAGTATTATTGCGTTGGCTTTTTCTACTGACAACTAGACAACCTGGTTAGAAAAGTGGGGCAAGATCATGCCAAATCACAAGATAAAATATTTTAAAACAATATGCAATTTACCACATGCCCAAATAAATGCTGCACAGGGTGTTACCCCATATCAAGTAAGATCATTAAATGTGATAAGAATTTTTTTTATTATTTTAATATCTCTATTAAAAATGTCTTTGATGAAGACTTTCACACACTGTGACCTGGCAAGGGAAAACCCTGGATTATGACCATTAATGACCAGTCAAAAACAGCAACCTCACAATACTTTTGGTACATATAATATGTCCTATTTAATTGGGCAGCTGTGAGAAAAATTCCCTTGTGAAATATTTTATCCAATGACAAATCACTTACCAGTTAGGCACAATGACACCTTGAGGCATTTTTATGATTATAAGAAGGTTGGGTGTGGTAATTTGATTGTGGTGAGGGAATCTTCTAGAATAGGATGGGGAACTTAACTCCCCGGGAGCTTCATTGTTGGCTGGTTTACATTCATGTTAAGAATTATGCTAAGAATGTGCACAGACCTAGAAAATGAATACAAGGTAAATTTTCTTGTGTGAAAATCTATCCATTTAGAGTGGCTCTACCTTGTCTTAACTGCATGCTCACTATAATGTTTTTGAAAAATCATTATTTAAATACTTTGCTAGTGTATCCTAATGTCCTGTTTTAGTTGATTTCCAAAATTAAAGTCCATAGCTTAAAGGAAGAAAAAATATAGATAAATTCAATAAGACATGAATTGCCTATTCGTACACAGGTTTTGTTTTGTGTAATTTGCAACCATGTTTTTATAAGCAATGTCTTATCATCTGAATCTTCAACACGACAGCTTTTACACAACATTTATGGTAATATTGATCCAAGGTATGTGGACTGTTAAGATAAGTGCGGTTATCAATGGCCTGGTTACATAAAACTTAGTAATAGAGCAGTAAACAACAGCCAGCTGGGGGTAAAGTTAAGCCAATACTACAACAAGAGCTAGGGCTCAAAGTACCAGCTATGACAATGGTCCTTTTATAGTTGTCATAACAACAAATCCTACAGTGTGGTGAACTGTGATCTGAGACAACCATGGTCAAAGTCAAATTCATATTTCACAATTTTTTTATACTGGTCCCCTACGAGAATTAAAACCACAAAGGAGCCTGCTACGTCAAACATTTTCTGTTTGTTAAAAATATCTAACTAACTATTGCTGACAATCATAACCTTTTAACATCTAAAACAGCACAACAGCTGAGATGGGCTGATCTCACTTCCTGGTATCCGTTTGATTATTTAATACTTGGGTACAGTTATCCTTAATGTATTTGTGTTGCAGGATTCATGATAATTTATGTTATAGCAGAACTTTGGTTGGTAAAAAAAATATAATCATGCAGGACCCCTTTTGATAATGCATCCCCTAAAAGTTTTAAATATATTGATAAATGTGGCTGTTGTAATCCAGGTTGTCATATTATAAAGAGTATGTTAAAATACAAATCCCCATTAAAATTAATGAAAAATTAAAACATTGTGACTAATCAAGGGTATAATACCAAGCAAAAAAAAAACAGCACCAAAAAAAGCACCAGTCCCAAGAGTTCTTTTGCCATTCCAATCAATCCAATGTCTAACTGCGGACCCGCGAGAACCTAAATTTAGCCTGGCAAAGTGTTTCTACTCGAAGTGGGGAGGGTCAAAGAGAAACACGTGGGCACCAGCACTCAGTTTGGTATTAACAGTGACATTACTGTCCCTCAGGGAATAAAAATAACCCCCTTCAACAACCACTACCCCAAAATGTATACAATACCCATATACATCAACATTACATTATCAATATCTTCTTTACGAATAATCTTATTCAAACCTGATAAGGATTAGGCTCTGTAGACTCAATAGTTGTCCAGCATGGTTTATATTAGCAATTCTGTGTGTGCTTCAGCACATATGAAAGATGTAACCAGGCCAGTGCAATAGAACCTGGCATTTTACTGGTCATTCCAAATCAAAGTATCAAAGGGTACAGCCATGTTCGGCTACATAAGCACACATGAGATGAAGTCACATAAGACAATGTGCAGAGAAGGACCTGGAAGCCAGGCATCTTCAGCATTGTTCTGTGGTGCTGAAGCTATATTCTATGTTGTAGAGCCAAGATGGTCCACTGGCCTAATATGAAATTTTTACAACAAGCATACATATAATTTATCTTCATGTTTCCAACGTCGTTTAATCGGCCTTATGAGGCTCTATGAGCCTCTAATTTATTTTGGGATATTCTAAATTATAACCTGGTTTGAGTTCTGAATGATGACTGGCAAAAGACTGAGGTATATCAGACCACATACCAGGGAATGACAAAGAAACAAAGAAAGAACTTTCTACTGTTATAATAACATTGGTAAGTATTTTAGACTACTAATTATCTAGCAATTAAGCACCTCTTACCTCTTGGGTCGAAGGTCAATATACCATGGCTAAAGGACTTATCCAGGCACTAAGGATTGGGTCATGCATAAAGAACAGCTATTAGGTATAGTATGCTGTTTATATACCTCCTCTGGCCTTTTTTATGACCGTTAATGCACTGCGGACATATATTTTGAGGAATATGCCTTTTTTAGAATCTGCCTATTCATTACCTTCTCCTCATTCTTTCTGTAAGACTATGTGGACCTTGTTACTAATGAAAAGTATGCTGTATTTAAGTACAAACAGTGTCTTCAAGTATGTGACCCATTTGTTCAATGTGTGTTTTTCATGTGTTATTGTTGTGAAATGTCTACCTAGTTCATTCTGGAGCCGTGCCCTTAAAAGGCTCTCAGAAAAGAAAAGACACAGCCACTGTGGATCCAGTGTGATATTAACCTCTTGTTTGCGTCACACCACCTTATCAAAGGAGTGGCCAACTTAATTGCAGGGACACATTAGACAATGCAGTGTGTACACCAGGGACCGAAAGTGGTTTACTGGCATGGCAGGTTCACTTAAAAAAAGGTTTTGTGTCAAGCTTTTTTACACAGTTAAGCCATAAAATATATATAAAAAATATCAGTACCAAAGCACACCTACACATTTATCCCACATTTAAAAGTTATTAGAATCTGATAGCAAATTGATTTGTCAATGCAATGTTCATTGTGAAGATACAATTTGTGTCCCTTTGAGGTTTTTGGACCATTACAGGAAACCAGGCATATACTTATAACAGAAGTGTTTGAGAGTGTTTTGTGTTGTTTAGCTTTGTCTCTGCGGTTTCTGCTGCCATGGTGAACGTGTTTGAGCAGATGGACTACCTCACTTCACCGCACCTTTCTGCCTCCCAGAGACACACCTGTGTGAAAACTGAACAGGTTGTTCGACATACCGCATGCACCTCTACCCAGAGTCCAGGTTGAATCTGACAGGAGGGGAGGAACAGTACAAACTAGACACTGGAACAGCAGGCATTAACACACACGGGAGACATGACAATGTATTTCATTAAGCTTCTTAGGGACACAGTCCAAGATGATTTGGTTATCATCAAAAATGAGTAGGACAAAAGTCATTTAAAAGTGATAATCCTGTCATTCGTTTGGCTGTTATCAGATCAGTGTCAGTTTACCTGCACTTCTTTTTGGGTTCTTCCAGATGGGTATTACAAGGTTGTTAATAGCAAGTGTATACATACGTTGTTTTCTTTTTTACTCATTATACTTTATCAGTTCAGTCACACTTCTGCTCCATTTCTATGTTTGGTTTCTCTGAACAGGTTAAGAACTATATATATTACATCAACAGCTTATTCTTTGTGGGTACGTTCAAAGTGTATTGGGGATTTTCACAGTATAAAAAAACAACACACAGAGACACACTTTGTAAATAGTAATGAGGAGTAACAGGAGTCTATTCTACAGCAAACAGTTAAAAACACTCAGAAGAGCAGAGATTAACACATTGAATATAACATTTGTACCAACCCCTTCTCAATCACCTCAAAAACAGGATTCAAATAGATAGAAGTGTAGAGAATTCAACCTGGGCTCATCTACAAACACTTTCACAAATTCAGCCCAGTTGTGCATAAACAGGCACACCCTTGAAGACAAACACAACAGCATAGGAAAAGAGGAAGTATCCATCTATCAAATCATATAATTTCTTAGGCAGGTGAATCTCACATTGTTCGAAAATGGTCTTATAATAAAACTGAACATGATGTTCCAGCCATATATCAGTCAACAGAAACCCCAAAAAGACTTTGTTTTGCGGTCGTCTGTATGTAAATATGTATATCCTTGGTGTCGTATTTAGCAGCACTTACTTGACTGTGACTCTAGTAGAAGTGTCTTGGAGGTCTCCTGGGTGAAAGAGTTGTGCTTCCTTTAGTCCGATCTTCTTGCATGCCTTGAGGAATACGTTAAGATTGTCCTGTTGAAGGATAGACAGACGAATATACTGAGTCGCAAATGGGTAAAGAGAAGTATAGTGAAATTGTAGAGCCGTGTACTGTAAATAAGAATTCTCGGGCAGATGCAGCATGCGATAGTTCCACCCTTAACTGCTGCAACCAAAGTTCAGGCCACCGGTTGAAATGAAAAAGGGGCGGGTTCTAATGTGTGTGTAGCAAATAGAAAGTGACTTAAAGCAGAACACACAGGCAGGCAGGGGCAGCATGATAGCAGTGAATTGACAGTTCCTGAAGTACCTGTTGGCCAGCCAAAAGGGGTAGGGTTTGGAATGAGGAAGAATAACAGAGCCACATACTGGCCCCACCCCCACAAGCCTCAGTCATCTAAGGTGGAGCTGCCACCCAGGGAGTGCAGTGAACAGCCTAAAACAATCGATCTCAGATACACGCATGTGTGTAGTCACGCGTATCAACACACGCACACAATGAGACACCTGTGGAATCTATGGGTGGAGTATCGTTTTGGAGACCTGCGGTTGCCATGTAATAAGAGGTGGGGTGACAGAAACTATTAAGCACAAATTCCTGTGTAACTATTAGGGAGTGGAGAAAATTGATTCTAGTTTATCTATTAATCATTATATGAGTGTGCGTGAAATGTCTGTGAAATGTCTTACAATGCATAATTATGACTTGTGTTACAATCCAAAGAGATACATAACGTGTCATCTGTACAACATTTATTTTCCCTCCGCTCAGGAAAACATGACCGTATAGCTAATGGTCCACGTTCTAATCCACGTTCACACTACATGCTCATCTCTTCTTTATAGTACATCTTTATACCCCATTTGGGTGACCCGGGTCCAGGTTGAATCTGACAGGAGGGGAGCACCCAAATGGGATATGAATATGTCATTACATGGTGCAAACCAACACCATGTAATGACATATTGGGTTCCAGTCTTCAGCAAAGGGCTGAATATAATGAGAAGGGCAGCTGGGTCTATATTTAAACACCAAACATGCTCAGCAGCAGATGGCAGGGAAACGTTGACCTATGTGACTGCCAGCGTCGCATGTGCTTAAACAGACATTCTCCTTGATCCAAAATGTAGAAGTGAGTAGTCAGACCCAAACATTGAAAGGTCAAAAACCTTTGAATCAGGGGTTCATTGTTGCATTGTTTACAGTACAGTTGGGAGGTAATATCCAGACTTTGATAATTTACAAGATATTAACTGCATTACATTCAAAGGGGGACGTGTATTTCCAAACAAATAATCACAATATAATGACGACCACAATAATAATACAAAGTAATGAATGCAATGTTGTGACAAAGGCCTTGGATTTTTCAGTCTGGAACTAGCAATTTACTGTCAGAGTATATTCTTGAAAAATCTATAGTAAGCAACCGACCACTAGTGCTTCGTGAGGAATAGTAATAAAAACCTGAAGGAAAAAATGTAAACCAGTACTGGGTGGCACAAGAAATTCCAAGCACTTGTGTATTTTGAAGTAAAAAGCCCTTGTTACTATTTTGAAGTAAAAACCCTTGTTTCTACATGTTCAGTCAACTCCAAAATCAAACTGCCGGTTTGAATTAAAATCACAAATGTTCAACGTGATTTAAATCTGGAGACTGAGACTGACCACATAAAACTATGATATAGTGGTCAATTAACCCTTTCAATGTGTGTTTTGGTTCATTTTCTTACTAGAATATCCACTTGCGTCTATATAAGAATATATTTTTAGAATCTTCTGATACTTGTTAGTTTGCGATAATGTGGATACTTGTTAGCACCAGTGGAAGCAAAATAGCCACCATATTTAAGGTACATGATTCTATTCAGCAATTATGCACATATATCAATGCCAAACCCAACCCTTATGCGCCTGGCAAAATGTATTTAACCATACCAACTAGTTACAATTTAAGAGCTAATGTCAAAAGTGGCATCTAATAAAAGATTTCAAATTTTAAAGAAGAAACCAATTTTTCTTTCTCTGATTCCTCCTAAACCATCTTCCTCAATGTGTGAGTGCATTTTTCTCTCTCTAGTATTTCCTCACCCTGCACAAAATAATATGAGAAACATAATTTAGCCGACCATAGCCAGGCATATTACAATGAGAGTTCTAAAAAACACCCTCCTCTTATGACAGACTGACCCAGCAAAAGCAAAACAGCCCAATGAAAATGTAAAAAATGTCTGTCCAATACCACATTTAATTTCATTGAATGAACTTTCGTTTCATTCAATTCACAGAAAACCCACATTTTGACTTAAGTTATACCCGATAACTATATAGTGCACTGCTTTTTACTAGAACACTGTTGTGGAGCAGCAGGCAATATGGGGCCATTTGGGACAAGTCTGTAGAAGAAACATCCAACTGAATTTAGTAACCATGTCCCTCTGAGGCTCAGCCCAGCTCAACTATCGGGCCCCAAAACCCAGGAGGTCTCAAAACCATAAATACAGGCTTCCCAGCAAAAACCAAGAAGGGAATATTTTTTAAATCAAAGCCCCAACATCACAACGTTCCAGATATCTATAACAAGTAGGAATCAGGAATGGAACATGGAAAAGGTAAAAGAGATAAAGCAGAGGTTAAAAGAGAGAGCGAGAGAAAGGTGACGATGGATACAACTCAAAACAAAGAAAAAGGCCTAAATAGACCCAAATACAGAGCCAATGTGGCTAACTAAATACCCCACACTTTACCTCCCTTTTCCCGCCCACCATTTAACAAGCCTTAAAGTCACCCGAGTTAAAAAGCTCTGGTATCGATTTCTGTTGGAGAAATTATTCCAAAAGCAAAGCAGAATGGACAGATTTTACCATAATGGCAACACATTTTCAAATATGGTTAATAATGTAACGAGGCATGCTGCTCATTCATTCATCAACGATTAAAGCATTCCTTTTGTTCTTTGTTCATTATTCTCTCCACCCTTTGCTCTTATGTAATGTACCAGAAAACTCTAAATATCTTTGCCCACTAAGAACCATTGTGAGTTCTTTAAACCCTACATATTAACTTAATCATATCAGGTTCAACAGAGACATGCAAAACTCCAGGCAAATTGTCATGTGGAGATTATTTGGAGAAGATATTGACCAAATGCAATCTATTCTTAGACAATTAGGGAAAATAATAACAGTTTTCTAAACAACCCCAATTATGACTAACCTTATTTAGCTTATTTTCATGCAAAATATTACCGTCATGTGTGGTCATTAGATTAGAAACAAAACCTACTAGACTCTCCACACCATGGAGTCATGGTGTGGCCTAGGGTGATCCAACTGTAGGAATGTTCGATGGCAATGTGATTGGACAATAACAACAATCTTCATGGGCCAATTAATGTGTCATTTTACAAATGTTTTTCTTACTCTAGTAGCAGTACTTAATATCAATATTTTTACAACTGAAATATAAATTCATAAGATGTAACACAAAGTTTGTCTATGCTGAAAATGGGTGAACCTGATGGTATACATCAGTGTTTCTCAACGGGGGCATTCAAAGGATGACGGGGGTGCGCTGAATGCAATATTTTGATACGAGGGGTGTTTGTATTAAGGAACGTTTACACCAGGGGAGGGCTAACTTTTTTGCTCGGGGGCCACATCACGGATTTTGAAATGAAATGGAGGGCCACATAGATTTTTGTAATTTGTTAATCCTAAGTGATTTGCAGGCCAGAAAGGGCAAAAGTTAAAACATACAGTACATATGTACAGTAGATCCCTTATAATGTGTATATAGTTTAAATTCTGACTCAGGTGTATAAGAATGGACTGGTGAGGTTGTTTTTTAATTCCCCCCAAAACATATTTATTACCTTCCGCGGGCCGGATGGATCAGCCTTGTGTGCCACATTTGGGCCTCGGGCCGTAGTTTGCCCACCCCTGGTTTACACTGAAGCTTCAAGACAATAGAGTTTTAAGAACACAAGTGGTCTGCATTATAAAACCTGCCAGTTTACGCAAATGGACAAGTAGTGTCCAAGTGTATTGTAACTCTTCTTCTCTGCAGGGTTTCTGTCAGCTTCTTCAGGCGCAGCTCCATGCTGCCTTCACTGGAATGGGACGTCAGAGTATCATCTATAACATTTTACCCGAATAGCATTTACTGTGGAAACTCTGGAAAATTGACACTCTTAATCTTAAATTGGGCCTTAATCTTAAATTGCATACATGATAACAACATTTGAGAAAAAAATTGGTAAATACAATAATTAATTCTGCATTACAATTGACAAATTCAGTTGAAACAATGTTGATTCAACCAGTTCAATATCCCAGTATAAACGTAATCTGAGAGACCTTACTCTGAGAGATGTATTCTGTCATAAACTGTCAAGACAGTATTTTTTTGTTTTTTTACAATGTGTACGACATTGTCAGAAAACAGTTACTAACAACCTAAGATAATTCACTGGGGATTCAAGGGCAGTTCTTGAGAAATAAAATCCAATAAACGCAGTTTAGCCTATTCAATCCATTTTTGCAAAACCAAATTATCCACACTTTTAAGGAATTCATGACAGACTCACCAGACATGACTCAAGGACACACAACACATCCCTGCAAAAGTATCACCACTTTAGAACAAAAAACAGTCAACACATCAACATACAACAAAAAAAACACAGATCAAGATCCATTACATCAGAAGGCTTCCATCCATCTTCAAATGTTAATGGTCACTAAACCACTCTGGTTAGGTTGGTTGCATGTCATGGTATAGTTCATGGGGACAACACTGTTGCTTAATGCTTTGTTTACTGCTAACTCTGTAGCCATACCCACAGGGCTGTTAATCTGGATTCCAACCTGGAAGCCAGACTGTTTCAACTTTAGCCAACCTGCATGTCTAATGCCATACAACAGTGATATACAGTTTTTTGGATGTAGTAATAGGCAATGCATTTATAAGGGCACTATGGTTTGAAAAAGACTGGCAAAGGAAAAAGTTGGGTTTGTTGCATATTAGACAATTCCAGGTATACAGCCTCAGTTTGAGTGCATTCCATTCAGGAATATGCCCGCTTACTGCCCATCAGGCTTGTGCTTTTCGCTGCTTGCACGGAACAGCAGGACACAGTTAGCCCCCATAATGAAGCCCTCTGGCTGCTGTTCGGAAAACAATTACTGGCATAAAACAAGGTTCTGTAACCTTTTAAAGAAAGTAGTTCCCAGACATTTATAAGCATCTCAATGTGAACGCAGGAATAAAAGACAAAAACAACATTACTTGTCCTGTTGCATTGGCCTGTTGAGCAATAAAAATGCAGATTTCTTAAACAAAAACACATCTGTGTAAATATTGTTTAGTGAGCCCTCGTTCAATTATCTCTAATAGGATCTGTTATTCTGTAGCACTCCTTATAGTTAATCTGGAATATATTGTTTGGTGACCCAGATTAATGGTGACAGGTCCATTTTAAACTGCTTCAAACAATGTTTATGCATGTTTATTAGATTGTTAAGGCTGATTGATTCATAATGACCCACCTGGCCATTGTAGTGTAAAAACATTTAGTAGTATATATTTGTTTTATTTGACATATTTCAATGAGGCCTTAACTCACTCACCAGTCCAGCAATCGGCGTGGAAAGTCTGTTCACCCTCTTTATGATGCCAGGTTTTATGCTGTTGATCAGACTAGAAAGAGAGAACAAAAAATAATAAATAGTAAGAGAGTGATCGGTTGGTTGGTTGCTTGTTTGGTTCGGACTAGCAGGGATCATTAATGCAGCTGCAATGTCTCTATGTTTGTGCTGCTCTTTATTATTTCCTTTAACGGTGACTAATTTACTCGTACGCTACAAGGGAAAAAAGGTATGAGTCTACGTCCCAATGCTTTTCCTTATAATAGGGGACCTTAAGTCTCTGTTGAAATGTAATGCAAGAAATTGGGTGCCATTCAGACTGTTGATTGAGGACATATTAAAGTGTTTACATTTTTAAGACTGCCTTTGGCATCTTGAATTCATATTCTCCAATGTGGCTCAGTTAGTTGAGCATTGGGGACAGCAAGCAAATGTATAAAACTCTTTTTGGAATTACTACTTATAACTGCGGATCAAGGCCTGTACCGAGTCAGTTGTTCTGTTTCTATGTGCAATGTATTTCTGTTCTAGTTTCTTAGTTCCATTTTCAATATGCTTCCCCTTGGTTTATTGGTTTCACCTGTTCCTTGTTAACCACTTGTTTAGTCCATATTTAAGTGCCTCCTGCCCCAGTGTCTCTTGTTGGACTTCTAACCCACCCATATACTCTACTAGATCCATTTGTCATGGACCTACGGTTTTTACCATGGCAATACTGCATCTGGGACTAGACTGGCGTCTTATAAATCTCCTATTGGTGCCATTATATTTCATCAACACAAAGTATTTGACAACATGCATTTATTTAGATGCCTAAAAGCAATTGCGATAAAATACAGTAGTGTAGAGCCACAAGGAATATAATCACACGCATGCTTAATTCTAACAGAAAAGTTGGACATACTGGACAAAGACATCGACAGCAACCATTTTACCAATCAAATGGGCAGACAATGGGGGGGAAGGAAGAGAAAAGCACATTCCATCCCACCCTGCATATTGCCTCTGTGTGTCCAGCTTCTTAAATAGGACATGAAGGGAGAACAGTATGAAATGGGGGGCTTATTGTGTCCAGGGTTGGGAAAATATCATTTATATGCAGTCAATTTAGGACGTCCACTAAAGCTATAACTACAATGCATTTTAATAAAAGGGGATTTTGAATTGTTATTGTATTTTATATATACAGCGGCCCTCACTAATGAAACGTACGTACGGAAGTGACTTGCCGTTGAAGGCTACAATTTATGATGACGGTCAATTCATAGGTTGATCAATTGCCACACCCACATATATAAACCCCCTGGGGCATCAAGGCAGGGGGTTGGTCTTATTCATGAAAGAGAGGAGGGAAGAGGTTAGAGTATTTTGTTATTGTCCAATCAGAGGGTGACGCAGTATGTATCTTTATATTGTATATGTGATGAAAATGCACTGGCTTTTTGTGTGACACTACTTTTTACCTGCACTAGGGTTCTACATTCAGTGTTTCAATGTTGATAATATATAAAGTGGGGAGAAGTATTTGATACACTGCCGATTTTGCAGGTTTTCCTACTTACAAAAATTTGATACATCAGAAAAGCAGAACTTAATATTTGGTACAGAAACCTTTGTTTGCAATTACAGTGATCATACGTTTCCTGTAGTTCTTGACCAGGTTTGCATACACTGCAGCAGGGACTTCTGATGTATCAAATACTTATGTCATGCAATGAAATGCAAATGAATTACTTATAAATCATACAATGTGATTTTCTGGATTTTTTTTATTTAGTCTCTCACAGTTGAAGTGTACCTATGATAAAAATTACAGACCTCTACATGCTTTGTAAGTAGGAAAACCTGCAAAATCGGCAGTGTATCCTGCAGTGAAGCATGGAGGAGGCAGCATTATGCTATGGAGATGCTACTCTGCGGCAGAGGCTGAGAGACTGGATTGGAATGGGGGAAAATGAACAGAGAGGGCCTTGAAGAAAATCTGATCCAGAGTGCACAGGACCTAAAACTGGGTAGAGGATTTATCTTTCAGCAGGACAATGAGCCAACACACAAACAAGACCATGCTGGAGTGGCATCAGGACAAGTCTGTGAATGTCCTTGAGCAGCCCAGTCATACCTGGTCCTCAATCCAATTGAGGAAATGTGTAGGTACAAATTGCTGTTCACCAAAAGGTCCTTAACAAACATGACAGAGCTTGAAACGTTTTTTAAGAAGATTGGGACACAGGAATTTTTGCCCAAAGTGCAAAGAAGGTAAAGACGAAAAGGCTTAAGGACATTGATATTGCCAAAGATTCCTCTACCAAACACTGACATAAAAAATGAATACTTATTCGATTATACATTTTCTGTTTCTAATAAATGTCGAAAGAATCACAGATTATTTTAATTGTATCACGATCAATCAGCAGCTATTTTGGGATGTGTTCCCTGGTGCACATCTCACCAAACGATTCTGCTTCTAATTAAACTATTGCTCAACGGGACATATTTGGAGAAACATATGTGCATAGATAAAAAAACTAAAGGGAAGACAAAATGATAGAAGATTGAAACGGAACTACATTTCAGCCTGAAACATTTGTTTCATTTGGTTAGAGGAAGTTAAAACAAGGGGTGTTTTGTGGCTTAGGGTGGTCTAGGTTTAGAGTGTGGCGTACTGCCATTTCAGAACACTGTCTCCTTTTCTTCTCTATGTCAATAAAGTGTATACATTTTGAATCTATGTGGAGAAAAGAAATGGATGTGAAGCAGCATTTGGCCCAGAGCAAGGATTTGGCTCGACAAACAAGGCAGACCCAGGGTACTCACAACTGTGATGTTAACCTTCGATCCTACAAATGAGTTGGAGAATGTCAAGCTCTGGCCTTTGTAACAAAGATATTGAATGAGTAACTGTAGACAAAAAAACAAGCGAAAAAACTAAATAAACTATACCTTTATACAAATCAATCTAGCAACTACAGACATGCACTACATGACAGACATGCACAACATACACTACAGACAAAATGTGTGTGCCATTGCAGACTAAATTAGGCTAAGAAATCAGTAGTCCTTATTCAGTATTCCTTTTTCCTTACTAGTAAGTGCAGTTCTCAGATAATACACCTGTTGTTTTGGTTTGGAGCATGTCAGCAATAGCACAGTATCCTGGTCCCTAATGTTTGTCTTCTCAACGTGTGCATTTTTGAACATGCAAAAAATGCTACATTTTATTGAATATAAAGCACAAACATTTTAGGCTAATAGTACTGAATTGCTTTACAAGTGGTGTCAGGTTTAAGTCAACATATCAAGAGTTTTCCTGTCTGTGTTTTAACTTTGGACAGCTCAAGTGTTCAGGGAGATTCCGCAATGCTTTGTCGTAATTGCTACCCCTTGTGATGAGTCACTAAAACAGCACTATGGTGGCTGGCCCGCCCACACATATAAACCACATGTCTATTATTCATCAATGATTCATGTCCTTTTTAGTATACATTTCTACACTAAAATACAACATTGTTGCCAGAAGCTGTACCATATGCAAGTCAAGCCTTTGTTAACAGTTGTATTTCCAAGCATTACAGAAGCTTCTCTTGAAACGTAAATGTGCTGAATCCAAACTAAACACATTTCATTTTATTTCCTAGTTCCCATAACTCAGACTTAAATAACCTTGAAATGACTACCCTGAACACTGAACAAACAGACAATCCTTGTTATGAATGCCTTGGTATTTGGTGTAATAAGGGGATATGTACGTTTTAGATTTTGGGGATCTAATGTAAATGCATGCAACTGCCCCTACACTTAAATCATGCTGTTGACCACTGACCTTTGTTTCTCAGGTGACAGTTTTATGACTTATTGTTTTTATACTTTATTAGAGAAACATGCTCTTCTGTGGGTTTAAAACAAATACTCAAAATATTCCCGGTGTAGGTAACATCATTAGCCATTTAAGTTACTGAATAAGGTCTCAACACTGGCTAACAGTAGAGGTTTTCAATACCTCTACTTGATCTCTTCTGAGCTGGGGAAATCAGAGTTTAGTGATTTCTCACCATGTTTATAGAACAGTTTTCAAAACAATCTGAAATTGGACCTTGTTGTTGCTGTCTTTTTATTACAAAACCCTTTGCTGTACCATGTCTACAGTACTTATTTTTTGTGTGTGCTTTTTTATGCATTTTGTTACGTTTTTACGTATAACTGTGGTCACAGGTATTCCTATACATGTTAACTCCACATCCTATCCCTCCTGCCAATAAAGAAGCCACTATTGCACCCAGCCAGCTCCTTCCATATCTCACGTGCAAAATCTTCACCCTTTTATTTCTACATCAAAGAAATCCAAGCAACAAAGACATAAGACAATAAAGACATTAAAACACTACTAATTATGCTTTGGTTTCTTGCCAAAAGGGCACCCTGTTTACAGGAGGGATGTTTAACAACAACAACAACAACATTTAACAAACAGTTTAACAGTTAATTTCACACTGGAAAATCTCAGTAACACTTACAGAAGAATTTAGGGTCTGGAGAAAATGTTCTGAATGAAAGCGAGGCTTGAGAGGGAATTATGGATTGAGTTATGGCTAGGAAAAGCAGGAGTACTTACTCACACAACAGAACTCCGTTCTCCAGTGCAGATCGGAAGTTGTTGCTCCCAAATGTTTTCTTCGTTACTGCCTACAAATGGGATGAAAACGTATACAGGGCAACGAGGGAGAGAAGAGGTGATGAGTGAGTCAACTTTGAAGAGAAGGTAGGATGTGGAGAACAGTAGGAGGAGGAAGCTCAGAGTTGTTTTTTTCTCCTTCTCCTCCACCTGTCCAACATATGTTCTAGCCGTGGGAACGTTAAGTTCCTTGATGTTTCTGCTAAAGTATCAGAGGCAGTTTCAGTTTGCTTCTATGACATTCCCAGAGTAAAGGAGTACATTAAACTGTTCTTGAGCCAGCAAGACAGACCACATTGTAAGCTAGCATCAGGAGGAAAAACCCACAGACACACAACAAACCCACAGCTACAGTGTTGTTATAGCCTCATGCCTTTCCTATGATCCCTATGGTCAACAAACCTTCTATGGTCAATATGGATTTGCCATATGTGATAAGATGGGGGTAGTCAAGAGGACTCCTAAATCACTGAGACCAAATCAGAAACAATCGTAAAATGGCTGTTGCCGGCAATCCACCACCGAACGAGATGAAATGAGAAACGCTTTTTGATAAGATCTTAAAAAGTGATTGCCTTAATCGCGTGGGGTATTCTGATAATAGTAGAGATAGGTATGCGATTACTTCACAAACAAATAGTAACAACCCAGCTCTGTGTAACCACACGAGAGCTAACAAGCTCATTGACTATGTACACAGACACTAATTGAAATGTATAATGCTGCAGGTGTGGGAAATTTATCTTTTTCATTGCCATTTTAACCTGTGTGTGTCACCTTGTGTGTCTGTAACAAGGCCAAACATTCACGGTCATCTGGGTGATTTAAGGAGCAACTGTGATAATACATGGCTTCATATGATCACCATCCTTAACTAAAATACATAGTCATATTTTTTTAAATCAATGCCAAAATGTCACCATTTCTGCCAGGGTATGCACACTTTTGGGTCATTTTGCAACTACCTATCACGGTCTCGGGTGTGAGTGGAACCACATGCAGATTTTTTTTTTAAAGAAAACAGTGAATTTATTTAGACAAAAAACAAAACAAACACGAACTGTCCACAAAATGAAAGGTGTTGGATTAAACAGCAAAAACGAATAACTAACAAAAAACAAACTGTGAATAAACTTACAGACGAAACATGTAGCGTATCCACTGAACAAAGGCGCAAACAAAACAGCACCGTGAACGTCGAATGAATACAAACAATATACCACACCAGGTGTGGCTAAAAACCTAACTTAAGTAGGCTCCACAATCAGAGGCAACTGGCAACAGCTGTCTCTGACTGCGGAGCCCACAACAGTGGCATAGAGGCGCCTAGAGGCACCCCCACGCCACAACAGTGGCATAGAGATGCCTAGAGGCACCTCTGTGTGCCATGCTCTGACTGCGAGCCCCGAGGCACAGATATGGCCAGGGGCCCCCAGCCAGGACATGACACTACCTCCTCTTTTGGGGATAAAAAAAGATGTCTCTTTGTTAAAGTAAATCATGAATCTTAATATGTTCTCTTATTTGTGCAGGAGCAATATATAACTATGGTTGCACTGAAACTAATTAGGTATCAAATTTTTTGTTCTGTTTAAAAAGCAGTCCATGGAGATGTAATGAAATGACCATAAAGGAAATGACATTTTCTCCGTTTTCACACCAGCTAACA
>JACXGK010001310.1:5480-72769 GCA_016801125.1 Novumbra hubbsi | reverse complement strand
AAAAACAGCCCCAAAGCATGATGTTTCCACCCCCATGCTTCACAGTAGGTATGGTGTTCTTTGGATGCAACTCAGCATTCTTTGTCCTCCAAACACGACGAGTTGAGTTTTTACCAAAAAGTTCTATTTTGGTTTCATCTGACCATATGACATTCTCCCAATCTTCTTCTGGATCATCCAAATGCTCTCTAGCGAACTTTAGACGGGCCTGGACATGTACTGGCTTCAGCAGGGGGACACGTCTGGCACTGCAGGATTTGAGTCCCTGGCGGCGTAGTGTGTTACTGATGGTAGGCTTTGTTACTTTGGTCCCAGCTCTCTGCAGGTCATTCACTAGGTCCCCCCGTGTGGTTCTGTGATTTTTGCTCACTGTTCTTGTGATAATTTTGGCCCCACGGGGTGAGATCTTGCGTGGAGCCCCAGATCGAGGGAGATTATCAGTGGTCTTGTATGTCTTTCATTTCCTAATAATTGCTCCCACAGTTGATTTCTTCACACCAAGCTGCTTACCTATTGCAGATTCAGTCTTCCCAGCCTGGTGCAGGTCTACAATTTTGTTTCTGGTGTCCTTTGACAGCTCTTTGGTCTTGGCCATAGTGGAGTTTGGAGTGTGCCTGTTTGAGGTTGTGGACAGGTGTCTTTTATACTGATAACAAGTTCAAACAGGTGCCATTAATACAGGTAACGAGTGGAGGACAGAGGAGCCTCTTGAAGGAGAAGTTACAGGTCTGTGAGAGCCAGAAATCTTGCTTGTTTGTAGGTGACCAAATACTTATTTTCCACTATCATTTGCAAATAAATACATAAAAAATCCTACAATGTGGTTTTCTGGAAAAGAAATTCTCATTTTGTCTCTCATAGTTGAAGTGTTCCTGTGATAAAAAATACAGGCCTCTCTCATCTTTTTCAGTGGGAGAACTTGCACAATTGGTGGCTGACTAAATACTTTTTTGCCCCACTGTATATGAGGATGCAATCCAACAGCGGCAAGATCCTGATTGATACCCAGTCCTGAGAAAGTGACAAGTAGGATCTGAACGTGAGTGTTGAAGGTCGTCGATAGTTCTAGAAGGTTGAGAACAGAGGAAAGTGTCAGGTGGGGCAATGCAGGGAACCATGACAAAGAGTGACCTTTCTCGGTCGAGAGGCCTGTCTTGAGGACACAGGGACATCATTCTGAGAGGTACCAGGAGAGTTGGTCGGAGAAAGTGAGTATCAGTGTTTGGAAGGACAGAAAGGATACTATTCTATTGTTTATGATGTCAGCGAGGTCAAGTGTTGGGTTCTTCAGGAGCGGAGTAAATTAATCTTGAAGTCAGTTGGGAACACGGCGAGTGGTCAGGGGGAATTTAGGTGATGATCTCCAGAGACAGTCTGGAGAAGGGTGGAGGTGATGGGTTTAAGAGTAAAGGTGGTCGGGCATTACATTTCATTTGAAGGGGTCAGAAATGTGACACATTCCTGATGATGGATCAGAGGGGCAGATGTTATAAAAATTTCTGTCAAAGCGGTTGACAAAATCATTTGCATAGAGGGAAAATAAAGCAGGAGGAAAGGGAGATGAAAAAAGATGCAAAGGTGATAAAGTGTTTCCTCTGCATAGAGCAAAGAAGTTTAACAATTGGAGTGACAGAAAAAGGCCTATGTAGCCAACAGAGTGGAATAGACATTAGCGAGGAGTTATCGAAAAGATGACATGTTATGTTAGAGATTCGTTTTCTTCTATTTTTGCTCAGCTGCAACAACCCTGTTTTACAGCTCACAGTGAATCTCTTAGCCACACAGCTAATAGGAACTGCAAATCCGCTGGGAGAAAAGGGGCCAGTGAGACTAGGCTGAGGGTGCCACATGACAATGAGGTTAGCAGTAGATTGGTTAGGATTGCAAACTAGTGATGTGAAATCTGGAGGGATGCTGCAGTGAGCTTACTGGCAAAGGTGGAGGTGATGAAACAACAGTTTCAAGTCCCTGCACAGAGTGGTGAGACCTCGCCAAGAAATTAGCTTATCAAGGTGTCAAGCTCATTGAGGAAGTCTTATTGGGCACCTGAAGGTCAGTTCATGACAACAATAGTAAGCTTTAATTAAAAAGCGACATTAACAGCCAGGAATTTAAAAAGGTCATAGACAGGTGAAATGGAAGAGAAAACATTTCTACTTTTAAAAAATGTGTAGCTCAGTACAACCACACCAGATGGTGAGTTTGGAGAAACACATCCCAGAAAGAACAGATAAAATAGCAGTATTTTTTTGTTGTAATCCATGTCTCTGTCAAGGCCAAAATGTTAAAGGCCTGAAGGGCAGCCGAGTCCAAGATGAACTCAGCCTTGTTGACAGCAGATCAATAGTTCCTAAAACTGCCAGAGACCAGGAATTCAAAATGGGCTGTGCAGACAGTAGATGCAAGATTAGAAGGGTTGCAGCCGTGGGCTGGGGAGCATCTGGAAAAGTAGAAGAGCGCAAAAGCATAGACAACAAACAACTTTGTCTGACGTACATTTATTGAATGTACATGTATATGTAAACAGACAGTAAACACTTAGTAGCGCTAATAGACATTAACCATTTTTGTCCTTTGTAACTCAGTTTCGTTCTTTAGATTGCTCAGAACCACACACTTGAAAAGAGCCCACACAATAAATGAAGGGTTAAAACTACACTGGAGGAGTGCTATGCTTTGAAAGATCCAGCTGGGGTACAGAGGGACCCAGAGAGCAGGCGGGGGCAATAGTCAGGATGGGCCAGATTGAGCAGCCCTTTTGCTTTGTACTTCCAATTTTTCTCATTGTGAGGTAAACATTAACATATTATTACTTCGGACTTTCGAACGTTTGGCTTAAGTCAGGTTCAGGATGAGCTGTCCATACCAATCAATTTGCAAGGCCTTATGGATACGCGGTGAGGACTCATCACTGCTGGGTTACCTCATGTCCGATAACCCCAAAGTAGCAGAGGTGCTGAACAGCTCTACTGGGGAACGGGGGTGAGGGAGGGATGGGGGTGAGAGGTGAGGAGGGGAACCTTCTTACCTCACACGGAGTCTGAGAAAAAGCTCTTCTGGTCTCCCACAATTCCTTGCACGGCGTTAGGCACTGCCAAGCACACAAACAAATGTAGTTAAGAGAGTGGCGACAACGACACAACTGCACAGGGGAGAACAAGCTAGCCAGTTGGCCAGTGAACAGACGTGGCGTAGGGGAAGTGACAGGCCACGCCCACCTGCCATGTGCTGCCACATCCCCATAGCGGCAGACATGTTGGAACGGACCGAGCCGTCTGTACAGAGCGGCACATGTAAACATCCCCACCCACCGGCTTGCAGAACGAACTGTGTTTGTACGTGCGCGTGTGTCTGGATGGGTTCTGGATGGCTGGTTTCTCACTGGTAAACACATGGCTAAATGGTTGGACAACCTTTTCACATGTGGTTGCTAAACTGGCCAATAAAACCACTGTGTTTAAGCAAAAGCAATGTGCCAGTGCAGTCGATGATGGACAGCATATGGGCTTGAGCTTAGGCGTCTGCTGCGTGCGTGCGTGTGTGTGTATTTAGCGTACGTGTGAGCGTTTGGTTGAGGTTGTTTTTGGACGTGTTCCCGCGAGTTACAAGTGCGTGTGTTAGTGTCCGAGGAACGTTTCCTAAAGCCATACTTCATGACGTCCTGGGTAACGATTAACGGTCCGGCATGAATGTGACGGACAGTGTTTAAAAGTGAAGAGCTCTGATTTATTCACCCTCTTCCTCCGGCTAAAAGCAGAGGGACCACCCAGCCGGCAGCATGGTCAGAGACGAAGGCACCCTGTAAAAAATGGGAGTCGCTGATAGTTGCGTTTTCAGGCTCCTGCCCTGTGTTCAGATTAATTCCCCAGGGGTTAAAGGTTATAGGTTCTTATCTAATCTAATGTAATGCCGCAACACGTCTATAATAGGCCCTTGGCTGTGGAAACATTCAAACTAAGTAAACAACAGAGCGAAACCACAGTGCTTGATCAGAACCAGAAAAGAACCCAGGACATATGGTCTATGACCAGGTATAGTTTTGTGTGTTTGTTTTTGATAGCTATAGACAGAGTCCTAATATATCAAATATGTCTCTTCTCTGAAGGGAGCAGCCGTGCCACCCCGGGCCTGGCCGTGTCGTCAATCCGTCTGGTTCTTCAAAACAGACAGCGCAATATTGAGCCATCTGTTGTGTATTAGCTGACGGACCGCTGACTCATCTGCTGCCACCGTCCGTTCCCTGCTCCTTCTCAACGTTTGCTGAACTCTCAACACAGCCAGGTCTGCCATACTGAGAAAGACATCTGACTCTTAGGGACGTGGATGGGGGGGTAAGAATAATGAAACAGCGGAAGAAAGAGAGCGAGAGATACGAGGGAAGGAGAGATAAGGGCATTGAATGGGGAAGAGGGGGAACCGAGGTCTGGCCGGGTCCTTGAAAGCTGTTCTGCCGTAGAGTAAATCTCCCTTAGTGGATTTAGCAGAGCCAGAATATTATTACACATGAATATACTTGAGCTATACCCCCCCCCAACTGTGATGTACTGCAGCTTGGTGTCTGAAGCAGAGCCTCAAATAAGCCAGGAAAAGTAATCAAAAAGTCATAAAACACACAAGTAGTAAATTCAATCCAGGAACGATTTACATAATCCTGGCTCACACCATTTCAATGAGTTATAGGTGTGATCTATGAAAATGAAACATCACAGTGTCAATTAGCACACCGGGGGGGGGATCGTCACACGGTCACTCGCATTAACGTACGACAGCATGGCGAGAGGTCACGCAGCTGTCATGGTGGGTGTCCTGTCCAGGGCATTTCTTGACATTCTAGATGTAGAACTGATAAAAGGGACACAGACCTTCCATATTATACCATGGAGGAAAAGCTGCAATTTGTATCACTATCTGGTTTGCCTTCTTTAGCCAGTAAGTGGGTAATGATACGTACTAAAGGAATTGGCTCAGTAGACTTAATCTACCGACCAATCATAACACTTTTCCCTGTGTGACTTGTGCACCCAAGCCGGTCTCTGTTATAATGTTATTGTGGGACAGTTGGGGGTGCAGTATAGCTGACTTGTATTCATACTGCACCTCCTCAGAAAAAGGTTGATACTGCTTGGTTAAAACTACCTAGGCCCTAGGCTGGTCTAACTGTAACCCTAGGCCAGTTCTAAACCCCAGGCTGCCTTAACTGTAAACCTCCAGGTTACATGTAGTCATATGGCATGGATCAACCCACTGCTCTTTTAAAAGAAAAAATATCTTTCCCCACTGTCTCTGTCCATAGTAAGCATAAAAAATTGTTAAATATTCTATATTTGAAATATTCCTGAGCAGACTCACTTCACTCGGTATGGTCACTTCCAAAGAATGATATGGTCACTCTCACTAAGGCATACTTTCAATGGTTGTTGTGCCTCACTTATATCTGCGGTGCGGAACAGCCCCAGGCACAAGGTTACGGGTATCCTAACCCGCTGGCAGCACGACCAAGTGTTTTGAAAGAAACGCTTCAACGGTGCACTCTCAAAAGTCTCCAAGCCACAAAATCGTGCTAGTTGGCCTAAAGCAGAATCCGAATAATGCTAAGTTAGCTCACAGCGTGTAATATAAACGGAGGTCTGGCTGCGGTGTCTACACCTGTATATACTTACTCAGACAGGGAAAATGTTCAATGGCCTCGTCCCTGCGGAGAGAGAGCACTGCAGGAACAACTGGATGCACTTAAACTCAACAATAACAAACAGCACAGCCCAGGTACGTTGGCCTTCTGCCCCCCATCCTTGTCTCCAGCTGCCCCTTGTTCTTTCTCTTCCTTCTCTATCTCTCGCTACCTATCCCTCCCCCCCCCCCCCTCTGAGCAGACTGTTTGAAGCGTTCCCAGGGGCACAGGCCTGTTTCCCCTTCTGCTCTCCATCACTCTCTCCCCGAGGAGCTCATGTTAGACGTTTCACTCTCTAAATACTGCCTCGCTCTCACCGGCCCTGTCAAACACTATATTGCCGAAGAGAGATATAGATGGAGGGAAGTGGATATAAGGTGAGGAGAGAAAGGGTGAGACAGGCTCAAATGTAATCCCTATTAGAAGACAAACACACATATACAGTGGGGAGAACAAGAACGATTTTGCATGTTTTCCTACTTACAAAGCATGTAGAGGTTTGTAATTATTATCATAGGTACACTTCAACTGTGAGAGATGGAATCTAAAACAAAAATCCAGAAAATCACATTGTATGATTTTTAAGCAATTAATTTGCATTTTATTGCATGACATAAGTATTTGATACATCAGAAAAGCAGAACTTAATATTTGGTACAGAAACCTTTGTTTGCAATTACAGAGATCATTCGTTTCCTGTAGTTCTTGACCAGGTTTGCACACACTGCAGCAGGGATTTTGGCCCACTCCTCCATACAGACCTTCTCCAGATCATTTAGGTTTCGGGGCTGTTGCTGGGCAATACGGACTTTCAGCTCCCTTCAAAGATTTTCTATTGGGTTCAGGTCTGGAGACTGGCTAGGCCACTCCAGGACCTTGAGATGCTTCTTCCGGAGCCACTCCTTAGTTGCACTGGCTGTGTGTTTCTGGTCTTTGTCATGCTGGAAGACCCAGCCACGACCCATCTTCAATGCTCTTACTGAGGGAAGGAGGTTGTTGGCCAGGATCTCGCGATACATTGCCCCATACATCCTAACCTCAATGCGGTGCAGTCGTCCTTTCCCCTTTGCAGAAAAACATCCCCAAAGAATGATGTTTCCACCTCCATGCTTCACGGTTGGGATGGTGTTCTTGGGGTTGTACTCATCCTTCTTCTTCCTCCAAACAAGGCGAGTGGAGTTCAGACCGAAAATAGAAAATATTTTTGTCTCATCAGACCACATGACCTTCTCCCATTTCTCCTCTGGATCATCCAGATGGTCATTGGCAGACTTCAGACGGGCCTGGCTTAAGCAGGGGGACCTTGCGTGCGCTGCAGGATTTTACGACATAGTGTGTCACTAATGGTTTTCTTTGAGACTGTGGTCCCAGCTCTTTTCAGGTCATGTGTAGTTCTGGGCTGATCCCTGGGCTGATGCCCCATGAGGTGAGATCTTGCATGGAGCCCCAGACCGAGGGTGATTGACCATCATCTTGAACTTCTTCCATTTTCTAATAATTGCGCCAACAGGTCTGTGAGAGACGGAATTCTTAATGGTTGGTAGGTAATCAAATAATTATGTCATGCAATAAAATGAAATTAATTACTTAAAAATCATACAATGTGATTTTCTGGATTTTTTACATATGATAAAAATTACAGACCTCTACATGCTTTGTAAGTAGAAAAACTTGCAAAATCGGCAGTGTATCAAATACTTGTTCTCCCCACTGTACATATAGAAACACAAACCCGAACACTGACCATTTGCTGTCTGCCTTAAAGTGTGAATTCTAAACAGCCAAGCTGATAGACCACAGCTGTGAACATCACTGTGACTTCTGAGAGTTGTAAATAGTGAACGCAAACCACTGTGTCTAAACCACTACAAATTCTCAGTGAGGGTCTTCTGGCCTAGAAACACATGGCAGACCGCCCCACGGGATAGGTCCTACCACAGCAGATCTGTGAATTAAATATATAAACGTGATCCAGCTCCAGGAAATCTTTGCATTGAGAAAAAACTATCGGTCCTCGATTTGTTTAACGCTGACTAGAAACATACAAAATATAAAACAACCCCCCCCCCCCGGGTTTATATTTTCAGCCTGGTTACAACTCATTGCTGGTCACTTTATGGTTGGGGATACTTTCCTTTGGCTATTACACAACTAGACTATTTACTTGAGTCTTCATCTCCCTCTGGAATGAATCATCAGATTTCCTAACAGGCCCAAAAGTACTTTGTAACAATTCCTCCGAAAATGATTTTCCATAGAGACACATAGGAGGCCCCAGTCAGTTCGGTGAATGTCTGGGTAGAGTGACTGGAGGTTGTTTGAGAGCATGTATGTGTGTGAGAGTGAGGTGAGAGTGAGGCGCCAGGTTTAGCACAACCACATTTACACCTTGATACACTGAGCAGTTGTACTGAGGTGTAAAGCACTATGCAAAGGTTTTAGACAACTGACATGTGATTCAGCAGTAACCCTGTATGCTAATCTATTGCCTATATCTATTACTATCTTTGTCCCATGCCATAATTCAAATTGGCCCACTGTCTGAAACACTGTTGGCCAATATGGAGATTCTTGCTCAAAGTCCGCCTCCACATCATGTTGAGCAGCCCTGGAGAATAATCTACAGCCAGTCTCCTGCCTTTCTTTATCCATCCAAACGGGAATTACACCTGGCGCAGCTTTGTAGTTTTAAGGTGAGGGCATCCTATTGTATCCCTTACTGTGATTTATATGCTGGCACAGTAGGGGATTCCTGCATCTCCGAGGATCTCTGTGAGTGACATGTAGCTGGTTAATGTGACTGGCCTTGGTGCTGGGAAGGATGGAGAAAAAGCAAGCAAAGTGGGGAAAGGATCAAAGCTCCAGTCCGTGGCGTAAGATTCTTAGACATGAGTGCTGGGTGCTTTGCAATGTGGTGACGAGACCTCTGGGAGTTCCCTTGGTGAAGTCTGGACATATTTTCAACCCATCAGTCACAGCGACCGGCGGCTTGGGTTACAGCTCTACGGTTTGTGTGTGTGTGCATTTCAGCCCCTGCCACAGGGGTATGAAGTCAACAAGATATCATCAATTCACTTTAGATTCTGACGGTTTTATAAGAGGAAATATATGTGAAGAATGAAGCAAAGGTAAATTAATTCTCCACCCCTGCTTGACAAACGAAAGGTCTGCATAACAATGGTATTGAACATGCAACCCTTGATGTCAGGCTTACACCCAACCCCATCTAAAACACGCTAAAAAGCCCCAAGCCTACTGGACTGTAATAGCATTCACCGTTGCTCCTAATGGCAGTCTTATACCGTTGCCAAGATGACATAATCAAATTTAAACTTGGAACTTGGTTGACAGATTATATGTCATCAGGCATGGTTACCTCTCCCTTAGAAAAACGTTATGATCAAAAAGTCACCGCCACAATTATTTGAACAATCTTTTTGCACAATATTTAGATTCCAAAATCATATTTTTCCAATCCCTGCGCTGCAGCCAACATGTTGGTAACTCTGGGGTGAATTATTCATTTTAGTATGTTTAAATCTACTTCATAACTGTTTTGTAATGCAACATTATGTCATTTTGCAACATTATCAGTTAATAGACAAATGCGTATCAGTCGCCTATTGGTAGTATCAACTCTAATCAACAACATTCAAATGCATGTATAGAAATATATTTTATCCAATTGCATATTTAGGCCCACATTTGAAAATATAATTAATCATCCTTGTTTGAAATGTTTAACTATATTAATCAACTGAGCGTTCAAACACGTTTGGTTATGTTAGGGAAGGCCTACATAATAGTTTTAGAATGAGCAGTTGAAAGTTACTTGCCTATAATAATATGTGCAGCAAAGCAAGGGGTGAAATGTTACATGCTACATACAATAACAGGGATTTCATTCCAAAGCAGAAAACAACGGTTTCGCTTTGGTGGCATTTTGATTTTAAGGCAGCCGAATTGTTGAATTTGCTCCAGAAAGGTGACAGTCAAAGGCGCAAAAACACAACAAATCTGAAAAACCATCTCCCAACCCGTGTACTCTTACTATAATATTAGGCTTACACTATAATACACTATAATAGTGGCATACAATTAACAATATAGACAATTAAACCATTAATTGCAATTATTTGTGTGACAATTAATCATCAATTTAAATGTCATAATCATAACAGCTCCACTGGCATGGCTGGCTAACAATGGCTATTTACCAGACGGAAATTCCACTCATTTTTGGCAAAAACGCTCCAGGTATTTAGTATCATTTTCCAACTCCGCTTAGAATAGCACTTCAGGCTACACATGTAGAGCCTCTTAGAGCCTCTTTTAATGACAGAAGGTCTCCAAAGATCATCACTTTGAAAGTGATTGTGAGACGCATTCTGGGACAAAGAGTGGGTTAACAAGTGTGATTACCACCGTGAAGCATGGAAGTTCCATTCTTCACAGTGAAGTGTGATCGTGTGTGGGTGCTTTGCAGGTGACACTGTTGGGGAACCTTAACCAGCAGGCTACTTTATGGAATTAAATATATACATGTATTTTGATTGTTTAACACTTTTTAGATTGCCACATAACTAGTAGGTTTGCCCTACTTTTTGTAGGTTTGGTAGGTTTATTTAAACAGTGACAGAAAAACACATTTCAAATAAGTTATACATTGATTTGCATTTTAATCAGTGAAATAAGTATTTGATCACATATCAATCAGGAGCATTTTTGGCTCCCAGGTGTCTTTTATACAGGTAATAATCTGAGATTAAAGGGAGTGCTCCTAATCTCATTTTGTTACCTGTAAAAAAGACACCTGTCCACAGAAGCAATCGATCAGATTCCAAACTCTCCACCATGGCCAAGACCAAAGTGCTGTCCAAGGATATCAGGGACAAGATTGTAGTCCTACACAAGGCTGGAATGGGCTACAAGACCATCGCCAAGCAGCTTGGTGAGAACAACAGTTGGTGCGATTATTTGCAAATGGAATAAACACAAAATTACTGTAAATCTCCCTGGGTCTGGGGCTCCATGCAAGATCTCACCTCGTGGAGTTTCAATGATCATGAGAACGGTGAGAAATATGCCCAGAACTGCATGGGAGGATATTGTCAATGATCTAAAAGCAGCTGGGACAATAGCCACCAAGAAAACAATTGGTAACACACTACGCCGTGAAGGACTGAAATCCTGCAGTGCCCGCAAGGTCCCAATGCTCAAGAAAGCACATGTATAGGCCCTTCTGAAGTTTGCCAATGAACAACTGAATGATTCAGAGGAGAACTGGGTGGAAGTGTTGTGGTCAGATGAGACCAAAATCAAGCTATTTGGCATCAACTCAACGTGTTTGGAGGAAGAGGGATCCTGTCTATGACCCCCAGAACCCCCTCCCCACTTTCAAATATGGAGGTGGAAACATTATGCTTTGGGGGTGTTTTTCTGCTAAGGGGACAGGACAACTTCATCGCATCAAAGGGACGATGGATGGGATCTTGTACCATCAAATCTTGAGTGAGAACCTCCTTGCTTCAGCCAGGGCATTGAAAATGGGTCGTTGATGGGTATTCCAGCATGACAAATCCTGAAACACACGGCCAAGGCAACAAAGGAGTGGCTCAAGAAGAAGCACATTAAGGTCCTGGAGTGTCTTAGCCAGTCTACAGACCTTCATCACATAGAAAATCTGTGAAGGGAGCTGAAGGTTCGAGTTGCCAAATGTCAGCCTCGAAACCTGTGTGCAAACCTGGTGGCCCGGTGGACAAGAAAGGACTGACCTTTGTGATTGCCAACAAGTAAAATGCAAATCAATTTATAACTTATTGTCTCTCACTGTTCAAATAGACCTACTGTTAAAATTATAGAACCTTGGCCTTACCTCTTCAAAGGTAAGGCCAAAGTTATTTTGCTACCTTTTTGCCAAGCTATTCAATCTTTTTTGTGCGTGAAATAGGAAGCTAGATAGCTAGCTATCTAATGAGACATATTGTTTGTTTGTATTCGGGAAATGGCCATTTTAGTAATAGGAGATTATCTTTTTTAATTTACAGCTGGACACTGGATACAGCTGGTGTGACTGCAAACACACTTTACAATTTCAATTGTAGCTTTTCTATTTGCAAATTTTGTTTCATAGTTTTGATGTCTTTACAATTATTCTACAAAAAAGAAATACTAATACAAAAAAAAATACTAATAAAGAAATACTCTTTATATGAGTAGGTATTGGGCTCTGCAATATGACCTAAAACACGATTTACTCATAATTTTTGGTTGATACGATTTTGTCATCATTATTATCTTAAGATATGCTTTACAACGTTACAAAGTTGTTGTTTTGGACAAACAGATGCTGTCAGTGCACACAACTGGATGAAAATCAGTTTGTCATCCAATATACCTTTCAGCATATTTTACAGACTTATTGTTTTTTCAGATTTAATAAAACATTTCAATAATACAGAATTGGTAAGACCTCTCTTGATTACAATTTCATAGTTTATAGAAACTAGGGATGAGCACAGTTATTAGATTATTTACATATTATTATATATTTTTATTTTTGCATACAATATGTCATGGCATTTAAAAATAAAATACATAAAGCTTAATCGGTTTTATGACATGCGCTCCTCTACACAAGTTTGCGTCTGTCTATCAAAGTGGTAGTGGTGTTCAATTAAAATTACGCAATATATCCCGCATAGCCTACTATTAGCAAGTGAATGAAAGTTAACTTATCCAACGGAAGATGTAATACATTTTAGAAAACATTATCTGGCCACAAAACGCTCCGTAAAGTTAGTTAGATTGAACATTCTCTAGACTCTTTCACCCAATTAAACTTAATGTGATGTGTTGATAAATATTGTCTTCTAGTTCTGTAGCCGAGTTTTTTTTTTCTACCACACTGCTTCCTCCACTTGCTCTTTTCTCACACACACAGGCATTGAGCAAACATTAAGTGAAAACGACACCCACTTCTTCACACATTATGTAGTAGCAGTCATTCGGTATCGGCAGTTTATAAAAACATGTATTTCTGTTATCACATTTTTTTCCAAACAATGACACATACTCTTTGAATAATAAAATCATATCCAATACACATCCCTTGTAGAAACTCCAAAATCTACCATGTGGGCTACTTCGCTAGTAGGGATTAACATTAAATAGCTGTCTGAAAGCTTATGAAAGCCGCTAATGGGTATGTACTTACTACCTTGTAGTTGTCTGCGCAGATGTTTTAATATTGGACATTGTGAGCATGCTTTCCTGATGAAGAATGAAAAATATTTTCGTATATATATATACGCACAAAGCAATGTTAGTAGGTAATTAATAGTGACTGTCCTAAAGGCTGACTCCTAAATCTAATCTTTGAACATTTTTTGTTTTACTAATTTTTAAATATCTTCCTCAATATAAATCTCACCTGATGGTGTCACAATTAAAACTGGCACGATAACACTGTATTATAAACAATGTGCATCAAGTCCCATATCTTCAAATATCACCAGGTGAAACAAAAGCACTCTTTCCCAATATTGCCAAAGAGTAAACATTTTCAATTATTTGAATATAAATGAATGTATTCTATTGTATAGGATTTTACTAAACTGTACAATACTGTAAAGTACTCTATTCAGTTTATTTTTCCCAAACTACAAACCCGATTACAGAGAACACATTGCCACATATGGCTTTGGCCTGAAGTAGTGCACTATTTAGGGAATAGGCCGCTTAGAGTTTAGGCCAAAGTAGTAAGCAGTCATATTGGAAATAGGATGCCATTTTGGATACAGCCCTAAGACAGGTGGGTGAGTTATTGCAGACATCCGTTAAGGCCAGGGAGTCTGAAGAGCTGCAGGGTCAGGGATATGTTACTGTTTAACACCCCACCACCACAGACTGTAGAAACTTGCCATGATAAACGACCATCTTAGCAGGCCACAGCATCAAGCAGAGCAACACGATTTAGATATCAGGGGCTTGGCAGCCATGACAATACCTCCAGACACACAGGTACACACACGTCAAATAAAAACAACGGAAAACATGTCTATGAAAGATGAAAGCCTGAAGTTTGTTAATCTGAGAAGTCAGAAACACGTCTTCACATACCCACATATGACTCTTACTGCGTCCGGTGGAAATGCTATAATGTGCCCAACTGGGTTGAATTGGAAAGGGGTCAGACTGAGATGTATTGCACTTAGGGGTCATATAAAGGAATATTGAGTTTTTCTGTTCTTGACTTAGTTTTGTCTGAAATGAAAATGGAATCAACTGCAACCCTCCCGGCAGACACCACTATTTGATACATCACTATCCCTCTAGTCCCAGCTGTGAATTTGGTTATCTAGCTCTGCTAATCAATATGATGAGCTGGTTTCACATATGAAAAACTGTAAGTCTTCAGATGTGTTACACCAACATTTAGTGTAACTGGTTGGAAAGTAGTTAAACTTGCAGTATAAATAAAACGTTTACAGACAACATTATTGGTGTGGGCAATAAAATAGGTGTAATTACTAAACAGTTAAAGTTGTTTTACTGGCATTCTTGAAATAGTTAACCGCCAAAATTGGACTTTTGGGAAAGCTGTGACTGAAAGAGAGTAATGGCCAAACTATTGGAAAGAACAATGTCTAGTGGACTGGTTCGGGAGAATTGAATATTGTGCCATTGAAATGCATTTACATTGCTTATTAAAAAGATTAATAAGAGAGGATCCTGGAGCTCAATTAAATGGATTGGAAGGCAGAGGATGATTGTTTTTTCATCTTATGTACAGTGGGGAGAACAAGTATTTGATACACTGCCGATTTTGCCGGTTTTTCTACTTACAAAGCATGTAAAGGTCTGTAATTTTTATCATAGGTACACTTCAACTGTGAGAGACGGAATAAAAATAAAAAAAAAATCCAGAAAATCACATTGTATGATTTTTAAGTAATTCATTTGCATTGCAATACTTGTTCTGCTCACTGTATCTCTTTAACAAAAATTTGAAAAACAAGTTTTTCAAATTTGGACCAGGCGGTTTCATCTCTGGATGCAAACGTACTTTGACCATTTCAAATTATCTTTCTTAAATAAGACTTTAAAAAAGAAATCAAAATCAAAATGTGTTGTAAATTTTTTTTTACTCACTGACCATTACTCATTGACAAGTCATTATCAGCACAACTGACCTTCCATAGAGAAGGATGAGAGAGAGTTGCGCATTGTTGCCCTATTTTGTCACTAATGTCTGTCCCTATAAAAAATTGAAATAAAAAGCACACCAAATCTGTATGGCTTTCTGTCTGTATATTCACTAATGTTCCAAATTTTGGCATCGAAAAAGAACCAAGGATTACTGCAAAAGTGATACAAGCTGAACTCCATGATGAAGGTACGTCAGTGTCAGATCGCACAATTCTTCACTTTTTAAGCTGAAGTGGGCAAAGGGGAATCTACTTTTGAAAGAAAAACATAAAAAAGCCAGACTGGAATTTGCTAAAATGCATATTGACAAGCCACAATCCTTCTAGGGAATGTCCTTCAGACAGGTGAGTCAAAACTGGATCTTTTTGGAAAGTCACATCAGCTCTATGTTCGCAGATGACAAATTGAAGCTTTCAAAGAAAAAAACACCATACGTACAGTGAAACACGGAGGAGGCTTGGTTATGTTTTGGGGCTGCTTTGCTGTGTCTGGCACAGGGTACCATGAATCTGAGCAGGGCACAAGGAAATCTCAAGACTATCAAAACCTTCTGTAGCAAAACATACAGCCCAGGGTCAGAAAGCACAGTCGCAGGTCATGGGTCCTCCAACAGGATTTTGACCCAAAACACACAGCTACAAGCACCTTTTATGAGTCTTGATCTGAATCCTATCGAACATCTTTGGAAAGAGCTGAAACTTGCAGTCTGGAGCAGGCAGCCATAAAACTTGAAACGGCTGGAGCAGTTTGCTCAGGATAAGTGGACCAAATTACCTGTTTGGTCCAACATAATTATTTAATAATTATTAATTAATAATAATGTATTGTAATATTTTAATAATTGTGTCAAGGACAAAATTTTCAGCAATTCTGACATTTTTATGTGACCCCAAACATGTTAATGGTAGTGTACATTGTATATTGATACAGAAAGGTTAAGTGTGGGTCCTTTACAAGCCCCATGTAATAATATTGTCACATTTTTAACCACGTCCAACATTATGGCTGGAGTAATTGTGAACCTACAGTACAAGTACAGTCATGTGAAAGACTGATTATTTTTGGAAGGGGGCTATTGCTTGGCAAGACATCTCCGCGGCAGGTTTGCAGGTAAAAACATCAACAGCTGATCTAGTTAGCTATCCAGTAGCTAACGTTTGAAAAAACTAAAAAGTACAAATGGTTAAAATTTTCTTAGCAGGCTGACATTAATGCTGCCTCAATATTGTCAATAGAGGTGTGAAAGAACCGGCAAACTACTGTGTCAATCTAATGCCACAAACACATTTGTTACTCTAAAAACCTGTAAGAGGAGCCTTTTTAGTACAGGTATAGTGTTTTTACCGGTCTCTAAACTTAATTCTTCAGTGAAGTTATTTCACCTCAGGGAAATAGTGAATGTAATCCCAGCATACTGTGGTCCCCTGCCACCAGCCACCCCAGCGGGGGACAGCGTGATACTACAGTTCCAACTGACTCTCATCTGTCTTCCATCGTCACACTTTTCAGAGCAGGAGGCTAGTAATACACTGTAGAAATAGATGAGTTATACTGCATATCTTTATAATGGCCAGACCAAAAATGCCTTTGTAGTGCTCCTCATATTCATTTGAACTTAAGAACAAATACATCAGTGCAGCGAAAGGTTTTGTCCTTTTCAGCATGGCTGCACAGGGACTTCTGGGACTCTTTAGTCAAACTGAGGTCACAGGATATCTGGAGAGCAGAGTAATGCTGTTACTTAGTTATGCTCTGCCTCGCCTTTGTCCATTAATTGGAATATTCGTTGGAGCGTTGAGTCAATTTGGCTCATATTCAGACTTACCTCTGTCCCTGAGGCCAGAAAACTTGGCTTATGTTTTTAAGAGTTAAAAGATAGAACAAGAGCAGTTAAGAATCGGCTACAAGGAAACTGAAAACAGCAATCAGAGCAAAACAATATAGAACCTTTGGTTTTCTGGCACATTCATTGTATAAGAGAATAATGAAAGAGCTTAATACAAATGGTAATAGGTTTATTGGATTGCAGACAAATCAGGTTTCTGTGAATGAGAAAATAAAGCAGTAATGCAAATTCGCCTTGAGCCAGAATAAGAGGGAAAGGACCTTTTAAGCAAACCTAAACCCAATTACGATGTTTATTTTTCCCAAGAAAAAAACATCCACAGAGAATAATCAATAACTACAGGACCATTTGGTTGCAGTGATTACAGGGTTAGGGTTAGAGATACCAGGTTTTGGTTGGAGATCTGATATAAAATTAACTGTAAAACATATTTTAACATTTGACAAATATTTTCTCAAGGCAGTTCAGAATATATCTCAACAATATTAGCACTTCAGAAAGTCTTTGCATATTGTACCGCATGTACACACTGCTAATGTTAATCCTAACCCTAACTCTTACCTTAACCTACACTTAACCTCAAAACCTAAACCCTAAATCTAACTTGTTAAGCCTGAATCTAAATGTAACCTCAATTCTGAAACTGTGGCCATGTGAACTTTGTTTCTCCTCAATTTAAACCATCAGCCAAAAATAAAATAAATCCTAGACTGACCCTGTGAGGAGCGATTTGTCAAGTTTTGCTATATTTGGGGGGACATCTGTTCTACACATATGCACATAAACCTGGATCACACACACACCCAAACACACATTTGAACCACATAACACACACATCTGCTTGAGGAGGCCTTATTTTATTAAATGTACCGGAACAAATTCAAAAAACCTGCTTAAAAGCCGGGAAGCTTTCGGCAGACCTTTGAAAAATAATGTCAAACAACTTGCTACCTCAAGGAAAAAGGAGGAAGGAAAAGGAGTGTATTGGTGAGGGATGTAGAAAGACATATGGGGTGCTTGTTAAAGGATGGTAGACTAGTAAGATAACGCGGGACACCTCTGTTTCCCTAAGGACCTGATAAAGTATGTGTTGCTGTGGCTGCATTGAACACCTGCACAGCATTAGCACAACAGAAACAGGGTTCTTTCTGCAGAGGGCAAGCCGGCAGGTGAGGTGTGCGGAAATAACTACTCCGTCTAGCTCTAATAGATGACACTTGACTCTTACGCTCCATGCTAACATATAAAATTGCTTCACAAAAACGTAAAGGGGCTTGTCTGAAAACAGACGAAGACCAAGAGCATCAAGACGGCCGTCTCTAATCCGAGCCTCCAACGATTTCATCTCCCCCCCGACCAAGGCTGGATGACTCAAAGGAAGGGGCGGACAATCTGATTTAGTGAACTGTCAGGCACATTTTCATGGCCGCAGGCCTTGCATTTCATCGTGAAATAAACCATACGTGAGGCTTCGGTATCCTTCGGCATATGGGTTCCAGAAGTAGGCAATAGGGCTGAGTTCTGAGGGATGAGCTGCATACCTTCAAGACAGCAGTCATGCAGTTCATTTGAGTGTTACAACCTCAACCCATTGACAGAATAAACATCAAGCCTTCTCCATTTTCTTCGTCTCCACGGATGGTAACGAATGTTCTATGGATCACTTAACGCACCGTCTAGTTCTAGCCAAAAATCTACGTTTTTGAAAATCTTGTAAAAGGTGGTCCATTTTTACAAGCCATCTGTTGTGTTCATCCTATTCATTCATTTGGGATGCAGGCCCGTAGATGAATCCAGAAGCATATAGCTGAATCTACACAACAGATGTTGTGGGATATGGACGTGTGGGCCATTGCAGAGATTTTAAAAACATTACAACAATCTAGATATGTCTCACATCAGCTGCCCACATGCAAAAGTCCTTCTGTTCAAGTCAACCAAAAGGACTTGAATGTAGAGAGCAACCAGAGGACTGGAACAAAGCAAGACTAAGCAATGTAAAATGGCCACCATAGCATGTGCTTTCATTCGGTTTCAATGAATCCATCATCATAAACAATTTAACATGCAGTTAAATCTAACTGGCCATGGTGAAAATATGTAAGTGGTAATCAACCATAGGTTACCTAAAGTGCTGAAATATGATCTGTGAGACCATATAATGTTGTCCATAGACGCCATACATTTACTTAATTTCAACTGCTGTAAACCAAGCCGGGTGCCTAATTTATAAATGGCAGCATGAAATAACACTTGGATGGATTTTTGGATGACTATATAGATATATATTGTTTTACTTTTCATTAAAACAATGGCATAGGAAACCTATAAAAGCTAATGGTTCTCTCTCTGGCCGGGACAGAATATCCTTCTCCTCTCAGAGGGATGTCTTAAAGGTGAACAGAGACTAATTTGGAAAACGTGACAATGTGCCTAAGCTGACTCAGTGTTGGGCTGTCTGTCAAAACAAAATCCCATCTTTTAAAAAAGTACATATCAATACTTACTGCTGGATCCTTGATAAGCACTGGCTGTTGCGGGCGGATAGTAAAGTCAAGGCCAGGGCAAATGGAACCAATGTCTGGAACTACTTGTTTTCAGTCACAACAGACAGTCTTTTCTGAGATATAGTTTGTATAGATGGTTTACCTGATAAAAAGATTTGCATATATATGTTGTGTATATAAATATATATAATATATGATTTAGGGTGTCATGGATGGAACTCACATTGGTTTACACTACAGAGACAAAGAGTCGAGGCCAGATATAAGTGTCTGATATATTCTAAAAGTTTTGGGAGCACTGTCGTCAAGCATGTGTTGTTGCACACAAGTGATTTTTTGTAATGTAGGCTTCCTACAATGTTCATATCTTGTCTCACAGTCAGTAATACTTCACAAATGTGTTTGTGTTTTAATGCAGCAGTGCCTCACAACCCGGTGAGGTACGCACATTTTCAAAATGTGTCATTGTTGTCCTTTAAATACACTCAGACACCAACCCTGGGACATTAATACCAATAAAAAAACAACTAGTGAGAGAGAGCTTTCCATTTTCACACACACACAAACCCACACGGCAGATGACCTAGTGCTCTGTCGCTGTGTCAAGGACTACACATTATCATCCTGTCCGCCGTGTTTGTCTCATGTATTCCTTTCCAGCTTGTTAAACCTAATTGAGTCAGTGGGCGAGTAATGGACTTCCTAATTGACAGCGAATGACACACGAGTATACAACGTGAAGTCTCCACACAAATCCGCTGCTGAGCTACTAAAAACAACTAAACGGCCAAACTAAATTCACTTTTAAAGTTGCTGTGTTTTTTTAAAACAATAGAAGACATTTTTAAAGGTAAGGTAGAATGTCAGACAGCTGCTTCAGGGCACAGAAGGCAGAAGACAGGAAAGGAGATGGAGCATAAAAGGGGGCAAGACCTGGTGTTGAAAGGCCCAGCCAGGGTCAGGCTAAAGGAGGAGCGGCGGCTAAATGGTGTATTTAGCCTCTAGGCACCCCGAGACCACCACAGCCCCTCAAGCAGGGGGGGGCTGGGGTTAATCCGGGTCCAGGACCGTAGCCTCCGGTCAGCGTGTTCTCCAACAGCTGCCCAATGTAAGAACACACGGAAGGGAACATCGGACATCGACTTTCAGCTCTCCCCCGGATCGATTTGAATCACATCAGTCTGCTGACAGATGGGGTCAGACTACACCAGGGCCGGCTTCTACCCCCTGGTTATTGGGGCTGAACCCCTCCAATTCCCCCTTACATGTACCCTGCCTTGACTTACAAAGAATAGCTAGGGGAAAGATTTTACATTTCAACACCTGTAAGTGATGTGCAGTTTCTGGAGCCAGAAAGGCTGGTTATAGAGTTGTGTCTGCTGGAAAAAAAACATGGAAACTCTTAGAATATCTATCTATATTTGAAGGAAAGGAAGGATGAGTAGGCAGGCGAGGCAGAAGAGGTGGCGAAGCAAGAGGAGGGAACATGCACATCAGAAAAAAAGGCTTCCTGGCACAGTGTTTTAAGCGAATAAACAGCAGCTAATTTCTTGCCTCTCTTAAAGAGCAGCCTTTCGTTCCGAGCCAGTCCGAGGAGGATGTGAAATGGCTGTCGTTATTTTTACAAGAAGCACAACATTTACTTTACCTATTATTGGAGGGACTGTGGGAGGATAACCTCCATCTGAAAGCAATTAGGCCAGCTCCATGGTTGATGTGAGAAAAATGGCATTCACACAGAGAGGGAGAGAGGGAGAGAGAGATGGAGAGAGAGAGAAAGCAAGTGGGTGGGGAAAAGTTGGGGGTTACCTTAGCCAAGGCCTTTTAACCCCACTCCCCTCCATTCCTCTCACCCTTGGGCTGACTGACCACATGGGGGATGGTGCTGTGTGTGTGTCCTTGTGTATCCACATGTGACCGTCTGTGTGTCTGTCTGTTTATGTTTACATAAGTATGCAGTCAGCTGGAACAATGAGGACACCCCATGAAATATTTAGTTCGTTTTTAAGAATTATGGACATTTCAATATTTGAAAGATTTAGGACACCCTATGCCTAAATAGCTGGTATTGCCCCCGTTGGCTGAATATCCTCAATAAGACGTTTCCTATAACTGTCTACCAGTCTCTGACATCGACAAAGAATAATCTTTTTTCCGCTCCTCCAAAATTAATTATTTCAGCTGAGTGATGTTTGAGGGGTTTCTTGCATGCAAAGCCCAACAAATCAGGTTTGGTACCACATGATTCCATTATTTCATGGCTTAGATGTCTTCACTATTATTCTACAATGTGTAAAATAGTAAAACTAAAGAAGTACCCTAGAATGAGTAGGCGTGTCCAAACGTTTGACTGGTACTGTATGTCTGTGTGACTGTGTATATGTTGGCTATGGCAATTTAGCTCAGATGATTACCTTTAACGAGCAAACCATGTTTACTGACTTATTAGCCATCAATTAGTGTTGCATATCATCCAGTTGTGAGGGCTGACTGACTGCATCCAGACTGGGAGACTTCGTGGCCATGGCCTGCTGTGATCACAACACATTTGCATGGGGTGTGGATGGTGCTGGCTGGTGTAGTAGCCTAATGGGCATATCCGCACACTTTACTTAGGCATGAACGCAAACTGTGTGGCGTGTGCCTCCTGATGGATATCTAGCTTCAGGAGTAAAAGCAAACCGGCTGAAATAATAAGGTGAGGAAAAGGCTTGTTATTCCCTCATTTGAGCCACTCAGTCCATCCATTCAAACCCTGCATGCTCCCAGTGAACGGTGCTTCGTGAAGGTCCATCCCAACTAATTATCACTCACCTACCTGCTCATTCTCACGCAGCACAAAAAGGTTTCATACTATGGAAGAGGATATAGGACTCAGCATCAATCTGCTGTGTATCATTTCATGCCTAGCCATATCTTAGTGGTTACACACAGTAAAACAAATCATGATGGATATCAGTAACTACACATGCTGTGGTGGCGCAGGGTAAGATTCAGGTAACTGTCAGTGTTTGAACTAGGGTATAGGGATAGGGAAAATAAGGAATCATTTTCCTAGGCTCTCAAGGTCTGAACAACAAATGTGTGTGTGTTTGTGTAAGAGAGAGCGAGAGAGAGAGACAGAGAAACGTCATGAGATTTAACCAGCTAAACAGACCTCGTTCCCCTGCCTTCACCCTCTGTGAGCCACATGATGATAATCTATTCAAGGTCATTAGTTCATTTGAAATGTACCCACGGCGCTGAAGGAACTCCAGGTGCTGAAAATACGAAGCATCCAGGAATGTAATCAAGGTAAGTAGAAGGGGAGAGACAGGTCCTTTACACAAACATTTAGCTGATGGGAGGAGCAGGTCTTGGTGAACATGCTATGACCCAGACTTAATAGCTGCAGATGTTAGTCTGTGTGTATATGAGTGAATTTGTGTATATGTGTACGGGGTTTACACTCCGCAGGAAAGTACACTCCGTGTGTTTTTAGAGGATGTTTGGTTCAGATAAAACCAGTGGCCTATGGCCATTTCCCTTGAACTGAATTAAATCTAATGGAGGAGCATAATATACAGACTGTCAGGTCTGTGTGGTGATAATGCAGGGTAAGATGGAACATTCCCACACAGATACTGTTAATTGCAATTGTACAAGCGGTTCCTTACCTGTGAACACCTCCTGTGGCTGTCACACCAGCCTAAGACATCATCACTCTGCAACACAGAAAACACAAATCGTTTAGTGAATCACACCAAGTCGTCACTTAACTGCGATAAAGTATCACACATTTCCCAACGAATACGATATGCCTCGACCACACACCGGGAGATAGACACGCCTCCTTGCCCATTCTTTAACACACGTCGTCCTTTCTTTCAAGGCTGTATTGGCTGAGGCCAGACCACCTCTAAGTCTATGTGTGTGGACGTGGGTTCAGCTTGCAGTGAGGACAGACCACAGTCAACGTGGCGACCCACGCCACAAACTGAACCCACAGTGCAGGGTGTGCGTCATCACCTGACCAGGCTGTGACCACGGATAGGTTGGTCCTCAAATACCCTCACTGGTAACTAACTATGAAAGTCAATAATTAGGATCCTTTAGCATGTCTCAAAGGAGTCTACTGTGTCATTCATTCTGCTCATCTAACAGTCCAATATATGCCTCAGATAGAGATATTTATTTATTTTAAGGTTTCTAATCTGTAAAGGTATTTAATAGTTAATCCACACCTTAGTGTGGTAGGATGCTTTGTAAAAGTCTATGTTCAATCAGTGGGAACAATACCTATTTTACTCATTATTTATCTAAATGGCCTCAGAAATTGTCACGAAACTAAATGATGTAGTAACGCATCATAGTTTTAGTTCTCGTTTTGGAGGGTATAACACACTATTTCATTTCATAACAACACTACAGCATAGCTACAAGAGAAGCTTTATATGACTTATAAAAGTGCAGCGTTGACTTGGTAAGGTTTGGTGATGTCATGTAAAGACTGCCTAGCGAGTTACTGGATGAGCCAATCCCATTCCTCAAAGATGAAAAACACCAATTAAAGCAAAAACCTCCGAGCTTGGAGGGTGTGTGTATGTGTGAGCATGAGATAAGCCTTTCTAATGAGCCCCAAACACATGCTATCTGAGTTAGCAAGTATCTACCCCCAACATAAGATCATCTCCCATTACCAAACAGTTGCCTCAGTCTTTTACACACCTTTAGAAACGTGCACACACAAAAACACAACACGCACACAAACACACACACAGACACATCTTAATTCCCTCATAGGAGTAGAAAGAAGAATGGCCATTGTGTAAGTGGGGTCATAGGGGACACTGATCTCAGCAGGAATGCTAAAGGGTCACACCACAGCACCAGATCAGCCACTGAACTCAAGCTGCCACCTGATTAGGCCACCAGAAGAAAAGAAGAAGAAAAGACCAAATCCATAATTAGGAGGCAGTAACAAGCAAAGTGAAAATGGGAGAGGAAAACATGCTGAAAAGCACAACGGAGGTGCTTGAAAGCACTTAGTTTTGTGATCGGCTAACCGCAAGTTTATCTAGCAGTCTCAATTTCTTTCCGTTTTTCTCTCTCTCCGTGGCTCTGGGGAGGAAACTAATGGATAGCTTTGAGTGAATCACCTTTAGCCTTTGATGGAGACTGCTGTTTAGATGCTTTGCGATGATACGGTCTAAAGCACTCCCTCTTAAACGAACTGAATAGTAAACTTGATTGACAGGGTCAATGGAGGGAGCGAACCCGTCTGTCATGTTTGAAGGACATGGGTGAAAAGGAGGAGGCGGTGATCTTGCTGAAGTTCTCTACAGCTTCCGCCAGCATTCACAATATGACAGGATGTATGTTTGTACAGCACGCTCTCAAGTGTATACGCATCTGGTTCAAAATGACTGTATTATACCTCCACAAGGCTGTAGATCTGTGTGAGTCTGTCCGCTCGTGGGTCCTTGCTGGACGTCTGGGGCTCGTCCTCTCTCAGTCAAACCTAGCCAGTGATACCTCAGCTTTACATGCATTCTCTCTTGTCATTCCTGGGAATTTCGCTGGGAATGTCTCGTCCCATCTCGGCCCTTTTCTCTGTGTCTGGATTCCACCTGTGTTGTTAGGAAGTCCTGGCTACAGTCCTCAGACATGTGATCCAAGAGGGATGTATTGAGGTATAAACTGTAGAAACGACGAGTCACAGTATGTGGGACGCACAGCTTAGTTCATTGTGCAACTGTATAAGTCTTTGTACCAGAGCAAATCATATTTGCTTTGCTGAGAATTGTTTTTAATGCACATTAAACAAATCTAAACACTATTTATTGTAACTGAGAGTGAAAATGTTGGGGAGGTGGATTGGGCTTAAACGAAGACCCCTATATTGCCTTATTAAAGGGTCTGAGACTCCAGGAAGTGTTACCGCAGAGTTACCAGTATTTACCCCCTAGTTCTGTCATTTTCAGGAGCACTGACTTACATGGCGGAGTGTAATGGCTTCTGTCTGGATGTTAAGGTGGACCAAACAGTTTGAAAACAAACATACATAAGATCAGACGTCTCAAGGACGTCTGGGCACTGCTTTTGTGCTGTTTTGTTCCATGTGGGGGGGGTCCATTTAAAGTAAGAGTGGCTGGGCTGGCAGTGGTTTCAAGCACACAGTACTTCTGAACACATCATGTAGCTACTGACTGCCATGTTTAATGGCCCAATTATACATCAACTACAAAGGAAAGCAACTCACTTACTGTACAAGCCCAGTCAGTTACAGACTGTTTCCCAACAGTCTACCGATAGAGATAAGGTAATGGTGTGTAATTGCTATAATGTTGGAGCCCAGCAGGGAACTCACAATTCCCAGGAAAACATAACCCCCAGACTTCAGGCCAGATATACATCCCACTTTCACCAGATGTAGTGTTAAAAAGTCTCTGTGTGACGTGATCTGTGTGCCATGGCAGGAAGGCTATCCTAGTCCTCTCCAAGTTACTTTGTGGGCCTGTACATTTTAATTCATGTTTTGGAATTGTTATTTTAGATACATGCTGTTATTCACACACAGTCAATTCCCAGAAAATACACAAACGGTGAGGTTTTCCCCTATCCTTTCCGTGTGCGACAGTGAAATGGGTCTTGTCGTGCGCTGTTATTTGCGGTCCCCCGCATCCTGTAAAAATTGTAACCTACAAAGTGGCATGTTTATTGCATGTGTGTGTCAACAACAGCCTGGTTCAGAGTAATTCACGGTGAAGAACATCCTTGAGACTTCCTCTGGGCTGAGATGAGACTAATGCTCATGTCTCTAACTGGGTAATTACATATCCAGCCCTCAAGAGGATTCCCACACACCAGTCCACTGACATGACCCAAATGACAAGTTACGTCATCGTACACACAAGGATGACTTTCTGCTTGCAAAAACAACAACAACAATATCTAAATTTAAATCTGCCTTGACAGCCACTGTTGGCTGGTTCTTTGTATGTGCATACTTGAAGGATGCACATTTAGAAAGAACCAATGTTGGAAGTCTGGGAAATGTAAATTACGCTGTTGTGGTTGTTGTAAGCAGGAAGTTCCCGAACTGTGTAAGATGATGTCATGTTGCTAAGTCAACAATAAACAGGAGCCATGTATATTCTTTGGGGAAACAATTTGGCTCAATAAACTGATGTTTACATAACAACAATTACTATTGGAATGTAGGCCTATACATGATATCCTGAAGGACACAAGTCCTTCAGACTCTTAGTGTATTACCCAGTTTGATTTTGATTGATAAGTATCACTTCACTGTATGTATTGACTTCCAGATGTTACAATGTCTCAGGAAGTCTGTACATTGCTGATTATAAACTCTTCCTTAAGCACTGCTGCTACAATGTTCCACTGCTTGACATTTGAGGTTATACAGCTTTTAAATATCCTGGCTTTGTATGCATGACTAGCTTTCTGACAGAGTGTTGATAGAAAACGAGCAAAAGTGTAAAAGAAATGTAGAAAGAGAAGAGCAACACACCACAAAGGCACACTAGGTGTACATCGGTGACCTCAATTCCAACAGCGGTAAAACCCTAACACACACACGGATGCCCTGCTATTTGAATAAGGGCAGAGATCTATCAGGCTACTGTCAGAGACGTGGTTTAATGTTAAGCTACATCATCTGTCTCCCAGTCAAACAACCTGTAATAGAGGAAAAAGAGGTAGACAGGCAATACAGAGTACCTCTTTCATTCCATCTCTCTACGGAACATTATCATTCCTGAAATGAGGAAGTATGACTTTGCTAACTTAAAGGGTCTTTTGTGCATGGGAGTACATGTAGAATAAATGACCCATTGTATGATGTACCTAGTGTTAGGTGTTCCTGGTAGGATGGTTGGCTTTTCAGGTTCAGCATACCGTTTGCTTTTCATCTTAATGACTGACTGTAATTGTCTTATATTTTGTAATATGTAAAATAATATTTTTATTTAAAATGTATACTCGCAAGGAAATTATGATTTAGGATTGGTCAGAGCTGTGAGAGTCAGTGGCCAATAACAGCTGATATATGTCTAAAACAGGAAATGGAGAAAGTAGGGCGGTGTTCACAACACTTCATAGACTTAGCAGCTAACAAGATAACAGCTAGCTAGCTTGGCATTCCAGCTGATTATATACCTGTAGATCCAATGGTTTCATACTTTATTATCCTCCTTTATTTGGTTAATATTATACATAGCAGATAATATTTTACATAGAGTAGCTGTTTCAGTAATCAGAAATTATGGTCATTCTCTCTTAGGGATGAGAAGGGCAGCCACCTGGATGCTCAAACACATGCTATCCTCACTGTTGTCTGGACAGAAAAGGTTGGGCTTTGCTTAAAGGAGAAAAACAGGCTGACTGAATGACATAAATGCATTTGGAATTAATCCTAAATATCAAACAGCTCTGCCCCAGATAAACCCTGTGATCTCTAAAGTGTTCCTGAAACAGCAAATATAACTATCTTAGGGGACAGCAGTGAGGACAACAGATTTCTAAAGCAGTCACAGCGCTTCTCTTTGTGGTGATAGGACAAGCCGCGTCTTAAACCGTACCGCTTAACCCACAGGTAAAGAATGACAAAACTCATTCAGAACTAAGAATGAGATGAATGGCCTTAGACATGGTTAACGTTTGGCCTAGAGTTTTAGAGTGATATAAAGTAAGCGTGGAGCAATATCTTCTTGGTTGTGTGAGTGATAAGATAGCAGAGCTGAGTTCCTGATCAGCGGGAAGGGAGGGTGATCTGGCAGATATAGACGGACTCTCTCTAATGCTCTCTAATTCTCTCTAACTCTCTCTAACGCTCTCTAACGCTCTCTAACGCTCTCTAACGCGCTCTAACGCGCTCTAACGCGCTCTAACGCGCTCTAACGCGCTCTAACGCGCTCTAACGCGCTCTAACGCGCTCTAACGCGCTCTAACGCTCTTTAACTCTCTCTAACACTCTCTAACGCTCTCTAGCGCTCTCTAACGCTCTCTAGCGCTCTCTAGCGCTCTCTAACGCTCTCTAACGCTCTCTAACGATCTCTAACGCTCTCTAACGCTCTCTAACGCTCTCTAACTCTCTGACTGAGGTTAAGCACCTCCAGCAAGCAAGCACTTCTTTAACTGGCCCAAGTGTAAATCACTGCCCCAGGCAGGAGAGGATAAGTTCAGTGAGAAATGTATCTGTCGCTGGAGCCTGTAGGTGGCTTGAAAGGCAGTGTTGGTTAGGTCTGACCTGATCCACAGACCCAAATGAACACACGCACAAATGCTACGAGTAACACAGACTGTACAGAACACTACAAACTGTACTACTGACAAAGTAGTGGGCCAACTGAGGTGTGAACTGGAAATAGTCACATTCCAGTAATAGCATGCAAGCAAGCAAAGCCATTGTGAGATTCCCACCCTCATTCATTCATACATCTACGCATGGTCCTGTGGAGTATTTGGCATACAACCACAGATGAGGGCTTAGCTATGGTCATTTCTCAGATGATCATCTCTGGCTATTATCCTAATGTCAGTGGTTTAACCACCCAGTATGAAGTCAAACATCAAATCTTAATTTCACTTGATCATATGTTTTGTGTAGGAAACCCGATTAAGATCTGTTTAAAGAGAGACATTGTATGATTACTGAACTTAATTGTTGAATGAATAAAGGATTTCATTTTACCAATTGAACACAAGGTCTAAATGACATTTGATTTAACCCTACACTCTCTAATCGGAAAGGTGCCTCATTGGGCACCAGGGAGCATTCAGGGGATAATTGTTGTGCTACAGGGACTAAACAATAGATTTTTTTCTGTGCCAGAATTTGGGGATCATTTAATTTCTTACAATTTTTATTATTACATTTTTAAATCCATTCGGAAAAATATCAAACTTAAAAAGACAAAAAGGTGGACACTTTTGGCAACACAAGCTACAAATGACAATATTTGGAGTCATATTAATTGTACTATATTCTTAAGGAATAGCTTGAATGAATCTATCTTGCTAGGTAGTCAATTAAAAAATGAGTTTCCACTCAACAGGTCCCTCACGTTCAGACCAATGCTCTCTCAACGCAAGAGCCCCAGACAGCTCCACCTCCATTCCCTATCTCCGTCTTCAGAGCTGTGAATCAGCAACACGCTGACACCTTTCAGCCCATAGCAGGGAGCGGAATCATAGTCAATCAGAGGCCAACCTCATTACTCTTCCACCCAGCACCCAGGTGGCCGCGGATCTAATGCAGTGGCCGGGACCGCCCGTGCAAAATCCCAAACCTACCCCCCACAAACTCACGCCTCTCAACATTCAGATTTACGCCAGGCGAGGATTAGTGGTTAATGACTTTCCCATCCACTAAAGCGAACGCGCATGTTGAAGACGTTAACTATAATTTGTGTCTACCTACCTAACCTGTAGGCTACTCACACTTTAAAAAAAAATACCAGCGTTAAATTGCACACGTTAGACCTCATATGCACAAGCTACTCAGTTTCATTAACTGAACTTTCATTCAAACATAACATTTTATTCCATTAACGTATCCAAATACGCACAATACGCACCAACATACATTCAAACAACAAAGTATCCATTAAAGCTTTTAACCAATGTGAATTAGATTACCTGAAGATGTTTAAAAGATGCTGTGAGTTGTGTCATGTGCAGAGTGAGGCAGCGCGAAGTGCATCTCGCGCTGTTAATTTTCTCTAACACGTCCGGGTCCTCTGCACCAGACCTGCGCGCCGAACTCAACGCGAGTAAAAAACATACCAAAAAAACGGTTACCCAGCACAATGTCATTATGTTGACTGACAAAATATAATAAATCTATCTAGAGAAGATTTGTTTTAAGAAAATGACCGTGTCAATACCACTAGTTGAGTCAGCCAGGTTCTCAATGGAGAGAATAGAGTTCTGCACGATGTCTGCTGGAGTGGAGAGGAGTAGGCTAGATTCCTTCTCGCAGCAGACACTCCCCCCAACGTTGCACGTGTTGCACTTCATATCTTCGCCAGGGTAATGTTGAGACTAGACTTGAGCGGTTATCTGTTTTCGAGTTCCTAATTAACAGTGCAATAGGATAGCGTATGTTTGTCTACAATATTACAGTGGGGTTAAAACTAGACATAACATAGACTACGGTATAGGCTACAGTGTCTTACAAAAGTTGCCTAATTAAAACCCTGGCAAATTATCTAATTTGATTGAATTATAAAAGGGAGACTCAAAATCAGTTACTGTAAGGGAACATGGTTTGCATACACTATATTGACATAAGTATTGGGACACCTACAGGACCTTGTACCCATTCTTCCAGAAGAGCATTGGTAAGGTCAGACACTGATGTTGGACAAGAGGGCCTGGCTCTTAGGAATTTTGTTTGATAGGGTTGAGGTCAGGGATCTGTGCAGACCAGTCATGTTGTTCCACACCAAACTCATCCAACCATGCCTTTAAAGAACTTGCTTTATATGCTGCAGCATTGTCATGCTCGAACAGAAAAGGGCCTCCCCAATCTGTTCCCACATAGTTTGCACCCAAATTCAATGATTAAGAGTTGTGGCCCAATACTTGTGTCCATATAGTGTATGTTGGCAGTATTCAATCCCAGTTTACACATTACATTAAACAATTACATTTGTGGAGAAGGGGCATGAGTATGGGATGTGGAGAAGGGACATGAGTATGGGTTGTGGAGAAGGGGCATTAGTATGGGTTGTGGAGAAGGGGCATGAGTATGGGTTGTGGAGAAGGGGCATGAGTATGGGTTGTGGAGAAGGGGCATGAGTATGGGTTGTGGAGAAGGGGCATGAGTATGGGTTGTGGAGAAGGGGCATGAGTATGGGTTGTGGAGAAGGGGCATTAGTATGGGTTGTGGAGAAGGGGCATGAGTATGGGTTGTGGAGAAGGGGCATGAGTATGGGTTGTGGAGGAGTCCTGCTAAGGGTTTAGGTGGAGCCAAAGGCCCCTGGTCTTGTATGGGTTGACGTGGAGTCAACCCTGGTATGGGTTGTGGAGAAGGGGCATTAGTATGGGTTGTGGAGGAGTCCTGCTAAGGGTTTAGGTGGAGCCGAAGGCCCCTGGTCTTGTATGGGTTGACGTGGAGTCAACCCTGATATGGGTTGTGGAGAAGGGGCATTAGTATGGGTTGTGTAGGAGTCCAGCTAAGGGTTTAGGTGGAGCCAAAGGCCCCTGGTCTTGTATGGGTTGATGTGGAGTCAACCCTGGAATGGGATGTGAAGCCAGGGGCTTTGTTATGGGTTGAGATCCTGGGGCCTAGGTTTGGGTTGAGGTGGAGCCGAGAGGCCCTGGTATAAATTGTGGAAGGGCCAGATTATGGGTTGAGGTGGAGGTTGAGTCAGGGGGCACTTGATTGGTTGAAAGGTCCGCATATTTGAGTGCTATCGGTCTATCTATCTAGAATTTTTAATTCACAGTACATTGTTTCAGGGGCCTCAGACCATTATCAGCCATCAGGTTGCCTTGTAGCCCTTGACCCCAATGGGCAGAGGCCCCTGGCCCCATTTGCCTTCTCCATGATCTGGCCCTGCTCTTGCTTCCCCCTCTTTGCTGGGATTTTGTTCTCTTTAAAAAAAGTATTATCTCAATGAGATAACCTGTATACATTTATTCAATTAGAACATTTTAGATTCACTTAAAGTTTGTTTTGTTTAGCATTACGTTTTAGCACTGTGTAAATTCTGCCTGGACAAAAGTTTAGTATTAGGGAATACATAAAAGGGGGAAAAATGTAACAGACATATCAAAATTCTTATGTTTGTCTCAGAACTGAATTCTCCAACTAGTATTCAAGTTCAAAAGGAAGCACTAGTGTGCTGTGTGCTAGCCACAATATATGTATAGCTAACAAGACTAATTTACCAGATTTGTTTGCATAGTAAAAAAAACTGTGGCTAGCACAAACACACAAGGAACAATGGGTAAATAAATAAGATTAATTCATTCTACCATGTCTATGTGCCTGCATAAACCTCAAAGTGTTGAATTGCACAACAAAAGCGATGAACATATTTACTTCAGAAAATGTCCATCTTATTGAGTGACATAGATGACCACAGATGATTAAAACAAATGTTTGAACTTTGAGAAATAATTTTTGTATAAAAGAATGTACTGTATGCAACATAGAAAATGTTTGTTTTTGTAATCATACAAACAAAATACATTTGTTATCGTTATTTGACAAAACGTAACAGAAGGAACAAAATATCTCATCTTCTGCTAAATCAGAAACCTTCAGATTCCTCAGAATGTCAGTTTGACTGACACATTTGGTTTTCTCAATAGAAATAATTACACATGACATTGTAAATGAATCAGGCTCTTGTAATTCAGACTCACTACTTGATTTTGTTTGTTGGTCCTAAATCGCTTTACTTGGTTGTCCAACACTGCTGATGATGTCTCGAGAGGTACTTAAATGGAGTGGAGACGATTTTCCAATACATTTTACAGACACGTCAGCCGTGAGCTACAATCTGTATCGATTTTGCCTTGTTTTGATTGAAATAGAGCATTTAGCCCAACAGGGTTGCAGAAATTCAACCTTGACATCTTAGTTGTCAAGATAAATGGTTCTAGCTAACCACAAATGTTTATGGTTTCCCTTTGCCAACTATTCTCCAGTTATAGTGTTACCAGAAAGGGCTTTAGGAATCCTTTATGTGCTCTTTTTCATTTCTTCCCCTAACTGTGCAAGGGGATTTATTCTCTTAGCTGGTTCAATGAGCTGATTGGTATCCCTCAGCGCGGGGATGTAAAGCAAACTAATCTGGATGGAAACATTGACAGATCAGTGGCATTGTAAGAACACAACAGCTGCTTGTGGGTGAAAGTATTCCCTTGATGTATCCACCTTGTGCCTAGAACAAGTTTCAGGGATTTGGAGAGGAGTTCATCATTGCAAATGTTTCAGTGTTCTTTTCCCTGAAGAGAAAGTGTTGTCTGCAGTCTTTGCTATACCATCTGGGGCACACATCCATGATATGGGGAAAAAAGTTCAAAGAAGTCCAGTGTCAGTGGCACATCATAGAGAGAAGTTAAGGCCATTTGACTAAGCATGGATCCAGGATAATATTTCTGAGGAGGCATGAATAAATTCATCAAGAAAATACAATAAAATGCATTAGATCCCAAATAAAACAAGGTACATTTTTCACCAAATTGCAGCTTTTTTCCCATCCTGACAAAAACACAGTGTAGAAAGCAAGGAGTTGAAACAATCATCTTATACACAAAAGTACACCAAAAACAATCCCACATCCACCAGGCAAAGGGGGTCACTGTCCCCTTTACCCATGAAATGATACAAAGCCATGTACCGTATGTTTACATACAGTGGGGCAAAAAAGTATTTAGTCAGCCACCAATTGTGCAAGTTCTCCCACTAAAAAAGATGAGAGGCCTGTCATTTTCATCACAGGTATAAAATCACATTGTAGGATTTTTTATGAATTTATTTGCAAATTATGGTGGAAAATAAGTATTTTATCCTTAGTTGTATTTTTCATTTCATAACGCACAAAATGATTTTCAGGGTGACAGGTCTGGACTGCAGACAGGCCAGTTTAGCACCTTAGCGCTAGACATAGCGAACCTTCTTGCGACAGCACGTGTGGATGTGCGTTCCTGGAGGAGCTGGACTACCTGTGCAACCTGAATGGGCTGCAGGTACACACTTCATGCTACCAGTAGTGACAAGGACATTAGCAAAACTCAAGACTAGATATGAATCAATCTACCATTGATAGTCGGCAGAGTGGCAGCTGGCACACAACCGGAAGGGCTTTGGAATAGGACAGCAACATGTCTTTCCACCCTGATACTTAGAGGTGTGGGCCAAGACCTTATGTACTCCTAAGTTTCAATGGAGCAGAAGACTTAGAAATATTTACAGAGCGCATTCCTAAGATTTGCAGGTCTTCCTTAGGTTTTACAATGGAGAAGGACAACGGACCCTACTGCCCCGGCACAATAATATAGCAGCATAAAACCTTGGGGCTGTGGTGGCTGCTCTGCGTGGCGCTGCATGGCCTCTCCAGCGCTCCACTCCTAACTGCCGGCAGCAGCACACCCCATGGACACACCTGCACCTCATCACCTGTTATCCTGTTCCTTGTTCGCACCAGCACATCGCAGGTCATTGTTGTCTGCCCAGTCCCTTAGGCCGTGTTGTCCTTGGCTATATTTTCATTATTTGCCTCTCTTTTGACCCTCACATCCCAGGTGGGTCTGAGACAAGGGGGTCCAGTGATACTGTTCTTTTCCAGTCTTGGTTGCTTTTAGCTATGTGTTTTCCTCCTGTTGGAGGACACAGGACCTGCGATTGAGACAAAGGTTTCTGATAATGGGCTGTGCGTGTCGCCAGAACATAACCGAGCCTCCTCCGTGTTTCACTGTAGGTATGGTGTTCTTTTCTTCGAAAGCTACATTTTGTTGTCTGCAAACATAGAGCTAATGTGACTTGCCAAAAAGCTCTATCTGTCCAAAGGACATTCTCCCAGAAGGACTGTGGCTTTTCAATAAGGATTTTAGCAAATTTCATTCAGTATTTTGTATGTTTTTCTTTCAAAGGTGGATTCCTCTTGGGTCTTCTTCCAAGGAGCACACTTACTCTCAAAAAGTGACGAATGGTGCAATCTGAAACTCACGTACCTTCACCTTGGAGTTCATCTTGTATCTCTTTGGCAGTAATCCTTAGTTCTTTTTCTACCAATCGCACTATCCTTCTGTTTAATCTGGGGTTGATTTTCCTCGTGGCCGAGCCCAGGGAGGTTGGCTACAATTCCATAGACTTTGAACTACTGAATATTATCTGCAACTGCTGTCGCAGGTACATGAAGCTGCACGGAGATGGTCTTGTAGCCTTTACCATGCGTGCCCATTATTTTCTTTCTGATCTCCTCAGACAACTCTCTCCTTTGCTTTCTCTGGTCCATGTTCAGTGTGGTGCACACTGATACCAAACAGTACAATTTCTTTTTTCTCCATTTAAATAGGCTGAATGACTAATAACAAGATTGTAATACCAATTAAAGTAACCAATTTGTTTAAAATGTCACTATAGTCCAAGTATTTATTATCTTTTGTAAGGGGTACCAACAAAGGTTTCCAGGCCATTTTTGAATATCTTTGTAGAATGAGAAATATTGTTTTTTTTCTCCACAGCTTTATTCTATTACATACCAAAGGCATTCAAGTATACATGATGTAGTAGCTTTTAATTTCAACACATCTCAGGAAGAATAAAGCATTACTTCAAAGAGCTCTAAGGGTTCCTACAATATGTCTGGGAGGTTTCTCACAGCGTTTTGGGATACAACCATACAATCGTCAAGGTTTATTGTGTGATATCCATTGTGGTTCCGAATGACATCACGCAGAGGCAAACAAAAATGTTTCCCAAACCAAAACATACATGTGATTTGTCAGAGGTTGTGCCATCCATGCATGCAAACTGATATCTTTCACATAAATAAGATTAAAACCAGGCTATAACACGTCGGCATAGCGCAATATAGGTTTACAATATCTCCAAGAGAAGGGAGCGATCAAAGAGTGTCAAAGATCAAGAAGCTGGTGTCTGAAACTGGAGCATTTCATAAATGTTATTGGACTTTAGGAAGGCATTTAGTTGTTGGAAAACAGATTTTCCTATAATTGTTTTCTTTATCTGGATCCAGATTAGATTTTCTTCAGGAGAGGCTTTAGTTCTAAGTGTTTTCCATTGATAGCAGGTCAGGGAAGTTCTGTGCATTCTAAGGTAAGTAAGTAAGATTTTGAGGACTATACCTATTGAAGGAGAAGTCAGTTATTTGTTTTCTAATAGTAATGAACTTTTCATCAAAAAGTTCATTACCATTACATGAAGACAGATCATGTCCTCATTACTGCTGGTTGACATAGATTTTTAGTAACTTTGCAACTGTATCAAAGAGAAATTGTGGATTGTTTTTGGGAAGGCCTTGGGAATGCCTTGCAATTTTGGAAATGTATTCATGCCTCCTGGAAGGCAGCATTATGTTGCTCCAGAATTGTTATATATTGTTCAGCATTAATGGTGCCTTCACAGATATGCACTACCCCCCAACTGTGCACTGAAAAGAAGCTGGATGGTCCCTCTCCTCCTTAGCCGGGAAGACATGGCGTTCATTCCCAAAAATTATTGAAACTTTTGATTTGTCAGACCACAGGACAGTTTTCCACTTTGCCTCAGCCCAGAGAAGGTGGCAACATTTTTGGATCTTGTTCATACATGGTTTCTTCCTTTCATGGTAGTTTTAACATTCATTTGTGGATGTAGCAACATACTGCGTTCACAGAAAATATATGTTTGGAAGTGTTACTGAGCCCATGTAATGATGTCCACTACATAATCATGTATGTTTTTAATGTGCATACATTTATAGGTACATGCAGGACATTCACATTCACATGTTCCAAAGCCACTCATTTGTTATCTTGGCTGTGTGCTTAGGGTTGTTGTCCTGTTGGAAGATGAACCTTCATCCCAGTCTGAGGTCCATAGCGCTCTGGAACAGGTTTTCATCAAGGATGTCTCTGTACATTGCTGCATTTATTTTTCCTTCAATCCTGACTAGTCTCCCAGTTCTGTTGCTGAAAAATATCCCAACAGCATGATGCTGCCACCACCATGATTCAGCGTAGGGATTGTATTTGCCAGGTGATGAGCAATGCCTGGTTTCTTCTGGACGGCTGATGGAGGCCACTGTCAGACACACAGGAGTGGACCCAAGTGCAAAATGCAGGAGGCAGGAAGACAGTTTAGGAATTTTTTGTCCAAATCGGCATGCAATAATCTAAATGCAGAAACAAGCAAGGGTTCAGCACACAAGACTAATAGAAGGACGAGTGGCAGAAGCATTGATCGGGGGCAGGCAGAGGTTCGGTAACAGGAAAACTGGAAACAGTCACTGCGAAAACTAAGCACAGGGAAGCACATAACGACTTTGGACAACACAAGGAATCATGGAACATGGGAGACACCTGGTGAGGAGGGAAACATAAGGTAAGGCAGGCTAACATAATCAGGTTGTGGGTGTAACACACTGTGCTCATTGGGACTTTCAATGCTACAGAAATCTTTCGGTACCCTTACCCAGTTCGGTGCCTGGATACAATCCTGTCTCGGAGGTCTTCAGACAATTCCTTGGACTTTGTGGCTTGGTTTGCACTCTGACATGCACTGTCAACTGTGGGACCTTATATAGACAGGTGTGTGCCTTTCCAAATCATGTCTAATTAACTGAATTAACCACAGGTGGACTCCAATCAAGTTGTAGAAACATCAAACAGGATGCACCTGAGCTCCATTTTGGGTGTTGTGGTGAATACTGTGATTATGAATTTTTTGATTTTTAATAGAATTGCAAAAATTTCAAAAAACTATTCATGTTAACATCATGGGTTGGTGTGTAGAATTTTTAGGAAAAAATTACTTTAATCTATTTTGGAATACGGCTGTAACATAACAAAATGTGAAAAAAGCTGTGAATACTTTTCGGATTCACTGTTCATACCAGGTAAAACAACAATAAAGAAAATCTAATTCTTAGACTTTTCCACACAAATTCATGGTGTTAACTGAGAGTCATCAAATGACAAAGAAAGTGTGGTTCTTAAAAGGCACATTTGTGCCCACTTAATAGAAACCAGAAAAGCTCAATAAAAATGAATCCCACACAATTCTGGAGTGGGATTTAAATAAAAAGTGAAGCCAAAATACTGACATGCGGGACAAAAGGTTTAGTCTAAAATAATCTTAAATAGATGACCCTTATAATTGGTTATGCTGCTGTTTGGTAGCTTAGATCGTGTCCCAACACATCACTACTTAAACAGCATACCAAACACAGTAATATAGAAAAACATTATTCACTGCTTATCTATTGAACATCCAGACAACCATAGGAACCATGTTAGAAAAAAATATAAAAGCCATGTAGCGTATACAAATACATCAATTAAGACTTATTATATATTTGATGATTATTTTTATTGTATTTTGTTGTCTATGGTGCAAAACTAATAGAATGACCAACTACATAGCATTACTTGTTCTTTTTATACCTCTGTTTTTATTTTATCCTACAGTAAATGTCACAAGATACCGAGCTGTTTTGAGGGTTACCTACTGTAGACAAAAACATTGTTTTCATTTTGAGGACTGAACATTTGGGAAGACTGACATATTTCTTGCAAATAAGATGTGAATAGCTAAAGCTAGTGGGGTAAATGTATAAATACCAGAAATTGAGAGGGACCACATCTGAACCTAGTCATCCTAGTTAAGCCTCAGCATTCACATATGATTTACACCAAAGCCTAAAGGACAAATCCTCCTGTCAGAAACATCTATGATATACAGACTAGAAATTCCAATTGCAAATACAATACAAAAGATTTTTCTTTCAACTGAGGTAAAAAGTTTGAAAATATATATATATTTTTAAATGTCTTTTAACTTGGCAATTTGGTTTGGCCAAAACCATCTGGTTGAGTTCCAACCCTTCAAGTTGACTAGCTTCCCCTGTCTCCAGATGCTGCCAGATCAAGAACATTGTTTTTTTTATCAAACCGTACTATTGCACAGACAGTAATTGTTTCTGATATGGATTGTCTGTGTATTCGTAGTTGGGAGTCTTTGTTGTTGTTGTTAATGATTTATTCAGAAACTTGAGTAGGGTGTATCTTGAAAATATTAAACTATTCTGTCTGGTGCTTAATGCTTGTGTCTGTTGATCTCAAAAGCCATCACCATCATTCATAGTACTAGATGGATTTCAAAATAAAGGACATGTTTCACAGATACAGATTGCGCTTAGTCCTGGAGTAAAAAATGAAGATAAATGGAGATTCTCTGTTGATTTTTTACTTCCTAGGCTAGGCTTAATCGGTTTCTGCAAAACAGGCTCAGAGAGGTTTCTGTGGAGTGTGTGTGTTAATGATTGAGATTAGAAGGAAAAGTGAAACAACAACTTCATCACACAAGAAGTGATCATAGTAACAAAAGCATAAAATCTTATTTTAACCGCTTAAGGATATTATTCTTACTGATCACAATCCCCAATTATGAAACATTACAGGGTTTGATCCATGGAGTATCCAAATCATAACATTGCAAACGCAGCCATTACCAAGGAATGTATAGTATAAGTCATTCAAATAGCTTCAAGAATGCAAAGAGAAGGTCCTTTCCTGCAAACTATTTGTTGAACAACAACTCCTTCTTTATCACACTTCCCCTTAGATCTTAAAATTCTATAAAATATACCTTATGTCAGGGTTCCACCCTAACTGACTGTTTCTGGTCCGTTCGCGTCCTCTGGTGGCCTGTGAGCGATGTGCTCCTCCAAATCACAAATCACACCGTCGTCAAGCACCTGGCCACCTGCGCACACCTGTCCCTCATAACACTGATCACTGTCCATACTTAGTCACCCGTTTCCCTTGGCCCAGTGTCAGTGTACTACGCTAGTTAGTCACAGCCTGTATTTGTTATTGATTCCTGCGTCTCAACACAACTTTTGGCTTTCCAGCCTTTGTTCTCACCAGACATATATATAATTACAATTATATATATATATATATATATATATACATATATACCTGCTCCTACACTCCTGGACGTTTACCCTCATCGGTAATTCGAGTTGAACCTTCAACTACTCCGTTACCACTACGGATCCTTACATCGATCCTCCTCAGGAGTTGTTTTCCTCAGTCGTGCGTTTGGATCCACACCATCGCCTGTTCACGCACAATCCTTACACTTTACATACATAAACTTGCCCTATGACAGGATGTTCATAGATTTGGAAGTACATTCTCCAGCAGTCTGAGCTCACCATTATAAAAATTATGACTATTCCGTCCTAATTCATGTAGCCCAATTTCTCTTTTATTTACAGTATGCACTTTAAACAAAGGTTCAGAATGCAACGATGTGCAAATAATATAGCCCTATTTTGTATTGTAAATAGTACAAAGATAACAAAAGATAACAAAGATTACCATAAACACTAACTAGTGATGGCTTGTTGATAGTAGTATATTTTAAAGAGAATCTACAGATTACAGATTAACTACAGATTAACAAAACAGGATTGTTAAAATATAAGGTATATAAGGTAAAGGCTGGGTTTAATTAGTCCCTACACTCTATGTAATGATGCTTGTGCAAGTGATGGGGAAAAAAGCAAAAGGAGTCCAAAGGAAGGCAGGTGATTGGGGATTTGGTTAGCCTCAGAGGTGTTGCTGGCACAGACACCATAAATGAGGTGCACAAAAATGAGACCTCTTTCCATCTCTATGAAATAACTACTTGTGAGGCCTAGACACATCAACAGTTGAGTTGTTTTTTTGTCTGTGAGACTAATGCTGTGATGGTTTGTGCATTACGCTGGCTTTGCCTAAATACATGTTCTCCATTATTATTTCATTGTGTTAGGAATGAGACATGTTTAGCATTCACATTCTGATTTAGGCAAAACAATTTCTGGCTACACAGACTCTTTGTTCTGGATAAAGGCTGCATGGGATACATTTTGTTTTAGTTGTAAGGGAAGTCCTTTATAGAACTCCAGGCCATCAATGCCACCTAATGGTGAAATTTAGACATGCAGTCTCTCTCTAAAGTGGGTCCCTACACACAGTCAATCATACATTCTCTCCAGGGACACACCATTACACTCAACATAGACACACACAAACAATTAATAAAAAAATGTGCTGTTCTTCTAATGTGAATATTCAACAATCACCAATAGGCCTCCCATTCTCAAAAGCTCCCTCTTGTAGCCAAGGTGAAAATGCTATCATTTGGTTTGGCACAATAATGAAAGTCAGTCATAAATGGATTGTATGCAAAATACACATGAAGTATAATGTTAATGTATTATTAGAGACAATCAGAGATATGTATGTGCATAACAAATACACAGATGCAACGAATACACAGGAGGAACCAAGCGCAAAGTGCAAAAATGTCCAATAGGTCACAATAAACTAAAAATTACTGCAATTATTCTATCGGAGCAGCAGTCATCTACCATTTGATTTCCCATAAGCTCAGTCTTTTAAAAACGAAAGGAAATTCACCTTTTTGTTTAAAATTTTGTAGAATATTATTTGGTCTTCATTTTTCTCTATTATATACATAATTATTAAAGAGAAATATATATTACAATATTAAAAATAAAATGCTAAGTCTACATCTTTATTAATATGATTGTTGAGGCATTTGTACAACCTACGTAGGGAAAGTAATCCAGTAGCTGGATTCATCATAAACAGTCTGCATAAACAATTTGCAGACATGATGGCATATCTAAGATGGTGGATTGAATAGATCAAATCACACTTTTTCAATTGTAAATAAATCACATAAAATCAATAATTGTCTTTAAAAAATAATTACCTTTATTATACTGTATAACACCAATGACGCATCCTAAGTCCTCATATAAAAATTGCAAAGTTTATTTTACTTACTTACGAAGATACATTTTCAAAACCGGCTGTAAATTACTTGGATTTAAGTCTGGGGAAGGTGGTGGCCATCCAGGAACTGCCTACACACTCTGGCCACATGAGGCTGGGCATTGTCCTGCACCAGGAGGAACCCAGGGCCCACTGCACCAGCGTAAGATCTGATGATGGGTCTGAGAATTTCATCCCAGTAACTAACAGCTGTCACGGTGCTGTTGGTTAGCATGTAGAGGTCTGTGCGACCGCCCAAGGATATGCCATCACTGAACCACCGCCAAACCAGTCATGCTGGATGATGCTGCAGGCAGCATGACGTTCACCAAGGTGTCTCCGGACTCTTTCACGTGCTCTGTGTGAACCTGCTCTTATCATATGAAGAGAACGGGGCACCAATGGCAGATCTGCCCATTCTGGTGTTCTCTGGCAAATGCCAATCAAGCTGCACGGTGCTGGGCTGTGAGCACAGGTCCCACTAACGTCAGGCCCTCATGCCACCCTCATGGAGTCTGTTTCTGACAGCGTTACAGAAACATGCACACCAGTAACACGCTGGAGGTCATTTTGTGGGGCTCTGGCTCTGATCCAGCTGATATCCTTCCTGCTGCTGGGTTAATGTCCTTCTACAGCCCTTTCTGGCTCTAGTGTAACATCCCGTCTTCTGGTATCTCTTCCATGCTCTTGAGACTGTGCTGGGAGACACAGCAAACCTTTTTGCAAAGGCACGTATGGATGAGCCATCCGGAAGGAGCTGGACTACCTGTGCAACCTCAATGGGCTGCAGGCAACCAGTAGTGACAAGGACTACCTCATGAAACTGGTTGAGATAATGCAACAATTGTGCAAAGCTCTCATTGTGGCAAATTATTCATTGAAGAAGTACATGATTCCATTTATTTCATAGTTTAGGCATTTTCACTATTATTCCACAATGGGTCTAAAATGTGTACTAGTACTAATTATAAATATTTTTGGATATCCAATATCCAATAAGGTCCAATGTGTAAGAACTTGTTTTCTTGGCTTGGTTTCAAAATTGGTTTGGATTCCAAAAGTCACCGACACAAAGTAAACAGAGACATATTTTTCAATGAACTTGAAGTGGCAGTCAATAATACTAAAAACAATGAAAATAGAAACATTTCCTGCGATATTACTATTAACAAATCTTTTGTCCGCATTGGCTCAGATTAAGCTGTCGCCCGTACCTTGCAACAACAAACCCGTGGAGAAGCTTTCCAAACTGGCGATCACCTACATCAATGAAGACAGAACCGAGGGTTATAAATTTGCCCTCAATAGAATATCCAACGTTCACCTTCACGCTCAGGTATGTTAACCTGTTTAGTGTAAAATAATGTTGCTGTCTGTGTCAATTAAAATCAACAAGCCTAATAAGTGTTTGTTTGCGGTGATTTTATTAAAAAGGCAACAGTGAACATTTCGTCCTGACTTCGATGAATGTAACGTTATATAAAGTCAGTATTAGTCAGTATCGCTGTCATATTTACGTTTTTGAGACAAAATGTATGTTAAACCTATTCACCTTCTGCTGCTAGGATTTAGTGACCGTCGTAAACGTGTACCGTTTGCTATTCGTTTTTAATGGAAACACGTAATTAGCATAAATGTTATCAATTCATGAACAGTGCATTTGGAAAGAATGCTGACCCCTTCACTCATTCTACATTTAATTGTGTTATGGAATTCATTTAAAATGTTATCAATCTACCCGCAATACATCATTATGACAAAGTGAACAAAACATTTTTAGAAATGTGTGCAAATGTATTGAAAATTAACATAATTGTTAAAAACGGTTAATTATTGTTAAATAATTTTAGAATCCAGACTTCCTAGATCTGTTCTTATAGCCAAACTAAGTAACTGGGCAAGAAGGTTCTTGGTCAGGGAGGTGACATGGAATCCAATAGCCACTTTTACAGATCTGGGAGTACCTGCCATAAGGACAACCATCTCTGCATCACTTCAATCTGCAGGCAAAACCCTTATTAACTGAATAATACAAAAAATCACTAATTTACTTGATATTCACAACATCAAATCTCTGAAGCAAGAGAATCAATGCCTTTTGATTACATTATCAAACCGGTTTAAACAGTTTCCTTCAAAATGTTTTGGCATAGCCTACGCAATGCAGTTGTGATAATTACAGAAGCAGCTGTGTTTGTTGAATTTCATGATTAAGTGAATATGGAGCGAGCATTGAATGACTTCCTGCACAGAGAGGACTGCTCAGTGATTAATAAGTGGGAATGCAGAACGTTAGTTTACCTTCGCTCACATATGCTGGCATCGCTTACGGCAGGATTCCATAGGAGATAACTGGGTCAGAATAATGCGACTAGCTGCAGTACCCACATGGTACCAGTCCATAAAGAATGTGACAGATAGAGACCCAAAGAGATAGCGACCAGAAGTTCTCCACGTGAACTAGGTATAGAGACTAGGGAGACTGGATTAAGGGAAGGATGAACAGAGCAAAAAACGGAGAGGTTCTTGAAAAAAACCTGATCTAGAGCACAAAGAACCTGACTGGGGTGAAGATTCAACAACCCAAAGCACACAACCAAGACATGCTGTAGTTTTTTGGGGATTAGTCTAAGAATGTCCTTGAGTAGCACAGCCAAAGTCTGGACTTGAACACCTCTCTGTGTGCAGACCTGAAGATTGCATCCAGATCTTTGAAAGAATCTACAAGGAACAATCACCCAAATTGGGCATACCCAGAAAGATTCAATGGGATTGCTGCCAAAGACACTTCTACAAAGGGTTTGAAAACCTTTTATTAAATGAAACCAATTGGCCCAGTGGGATGGTGCATCATACATAAAGGACATAATGTATATATGTAAGACCAACTTATTCAAGATTTATGTGGATGTAAATACAAAAAAGTTGGGTCCCTCCATAAAATGCAAATAAAACCCAAATGCAATGATGTGCAAATCATTAATCCCTATATTGAATTTAAAATAGTACAAAGAAAACAAATCACATTTTTAAAATGTTATTGTTTTTTAAAAAGTACATGCCCATTTTGTATTTGATGCCAGCAACGTGTTTCAAATAATCTGGAAGTGTTGTGTGTTTACCACTTTGTTGCATCACCACTTATTTTAACAATACTCTGTAAGCGGTTGTGTACTGAGGAGCAATTGCTGTAGTTATGAATGAGAAGTGTATTTCCATTCTGGCTTGATGTAGGATTTCAACTGCTCAAAAAATCAGGGTCTCCTTTGTTGTATATTTTATTTCATAATGCGCCAAATTAGCATAGCCAGTTCAGACAGGAAACTCGAGCCGGCATTGGTCAGCGACGTATCAGCTCAGGCTGAGAACTCTCCTATAACAATATTGGATTTAATTCTATTTTCAAAGTTACTCACTCAGTCTGATGTGTACCCATTCACCCCTGCCTCCACCTGTTTGGTTCTGTGTTTCCTTATCTGTACTGCATACCTAGCTTATTGCCTATGAGGATTGATATTAATGTTGTTATGTTGTTGATATCATTATAAGTAGTGTCTTCTAAACAATCATGTGATTTACCCCAGAGGAGCAAAATGCCAAAACATGTATGTAAAATTGTTGTGTGTTTCTAATAAATTAGAAAACTAAAACTTGTCTTTCTGGACTGGTGGAGGCATGCAGTTAATAAATGTAATCTGTGCAGAATGTGGTTTATCATTGTCTTGCTCAAATGGCAGCTTATGTTGGTCAAAACCCTATACATTTTGTTCAGAATTACTGGTTCCTTCACAGATATGCAAGTCACCTATGTCATGTGCACTAATGCACCTCCACACCATCCCAGATTGAAATGTGCACTGATAAGAAACCGAATGGTCCCTTTTCTCTTTAGTCTGAAGAATGGGGCCTCCATGATTCCCAAAAATAATTAAAAAATGTGTGCACAGATTTCTACTACAGAGCTGTGTCTGTTTTTAGAGCATTGCAGTCTAAGGAACCGAAGATCACCGACATCAAATATTGGTTTTCGGCCCTTGTCGCTTGTATACAGAAATTTCTCATATCTTTTAGTGATATGATGTATCATGGATGATGAGATCCCCAAACTCTTTGCAATTTTATGTTGAGAAAGTTATTCTTATTGTTGCACTATTTGCCTGCACAGTCTTTCACAAAGTGGTGATCCCCTACTCATCCTCACTTTTGACAGTCCCTTCCTCTCTGGAATAATAGTTTTATACCCAATCATGTTAGTGACCTGTGGCTATTTAACCTAAGTAGTTATGTGATATTCCACCATGTTTCGTTATTAGCATTACACATCTTTTACAATTTCCAGTCTTCTGTTGTCTCTGTCCCAACCTTTTGTAAAAATGCTACTGGCATCAAATAGAAAGTGGGCATATCTGTTTCAAATGTTGAAATGTTGTCTTTGTTCTATGTTCTATTGAATATTTATTTATTTTAAAATTTTATTGCACGAAAACAGGATTGTACAGAGGGCTCACAACATCCTTAAAATGTAACCAGGACAGAATTGTGGTGTTTGTATCTTACACTAGCTAATGCTGTATCTGATGTTGAGTTGTCTGGTGTTTATTTTCATTGTCTTAGGGTCCAGCTGGAAATATCTACTACCTCCTTCTAGATGTGTTGGAGACCAAATGTCATGTTAGAAGCCCCAAACCTTGGAAACGATGTGATGTCAGGCCCTTTATGGAAACAGTATGTATCGCTGTACCACGGCACGCAGCCAAACAGCATGATATTTTTATATAGGCTTTTTTCATATAGGTTCTTCTTCAAGATTCAGTGTGCTCCTTAGTAAGCCCTCGATGAAGTTCCTTGGACTTCATCCACTTTTTGACCCCTTGATTCCCTGTAATATAAACATTTAACATTTTTAATGGACTTTGAGCAACAGGTAGCTTCCTGAGAGTGTGGCTACCTCCCGCTAAATCTGTTAACTTGGTCGTAAAGGTGGGTGATCATATTTAAGTAATGTCTGGCCTAGTGTTTGGCATGAAACACAATGGCATCATGGCCAACCAACTTAATATGAAAATGTATAGTCGTTTTTTGCATTTCTGGCTCTTTTTATACCATCTCTCAAAGGAGAAATGTCTATGAGGGTCTGTGTAAATGCCCAAGAGAGTAAGAGGTTATGGCAGAGCCTGATTTATTAGAGGTGAGTGGAGCTTGATTTGTAACTTGGCATCAGCAAAGATCTAGTTCATGGCGGACTCCAAGATTGTCCTGGGTGGCTGTAGGCTAAAGCTGCAGGGGCTTTGATTTGAAACAAATGAGGAGCAAAGATCCTAGCCAGGTCTTTTCTTCCCACCAAGTTTTATTTGTGTACAAACTTTCCATAATTTTGAACAGGTTTTTGGATAAATGTGGTCTGGGTGTGTTATAGCTTTTGATTCAATATGTTGTATTCTTGTTTAGATAAATTTGGCAGCATTAGTGTTGCTGTATACAGGAATGAAACCTCCTTTCTTTTGGTGTTTACATTTTTTTATCACAATCACACCAATATGTCTATTCATCCTGATGTACTCTAATGGTGTGATGTTGCTACTCCTGGACTTGAATACCTGGACTTGAATGTCTTTTTGTTCCTGTTTTGGCTTAATAAACACTGACTGTAGCCAACAGCGTTAAAAGCGTTAGTAATAAAACACAGCAGTGTAGAAGTAAAGTTTGGAAACCAAGAAACATTTTAGCTAATGTGACCTCAGTATTCAGTGTTTGGAACATGCTCAAATTTGCCTCACTACTAGTGTTGGTTTTTTCCTATTTTCCAAAACTACTGGAGTTTTCCTGAAATTGTAAGCATTTTAATCCAAGAAATAGTGATTTGATTAGTGACAACGTTTTCCTTGCAGCAAATCTCTGGGAACTGCAACACTACAATTCTTCACACAGCTGGAGGATACTCTTACCTCTACAGCTATGACTGTATGCTGATGCCTGGTACTGTATTTCTCTTAACCTCAATATACGAACATGACAGAAGGGAATACTCTGTGCAACAAACCCTTTCCTTGACTCTTCCCTCTCCTCTGCAGACCCCCCAGAGAAACTGCAGCAAACCTGTCCAACTTGCCCCCTGCTGCTGCCTGTAGACAGCCCCAAGGCGGTGCATGCCGCTGGGCTGACCCTACACAGATTTAACACCCAGAGCACTCTGCCCAGTAGCATGGCCCTGCAGAACCTCACCAGGGCCTCCATACAGGTAGCTACCAGACCAGGGCCTAGTTTCACAAGATAATGTTAAGATTAGTTTGAACCATCACAGTAGCACCATTACAGATCTGAGCTACTGTATTTCCCAACACCCTTGATATTAAGTTGCACTAGAAAATGTGTAAGCCCAACGTATTCAAAATGTATATGGATATAACAACATTCTTCAAACCTAACCAGGACAGGATTAAAGTGGTTTGAAACTTAAGACAATAGCGCCATCATGAATTAAGGAACATCTAATGTTGGCCCTTCCGTGAGATACACTGGCTCCCTTTTATTTTGAGACATCTATTAACAATGATCAGTGAAGTCTGTGAGAAACGGTGATAAACCAAAATTACAACACATATTATTATGTAATAATGTAGAGTATAATCTGATTAAAAGGAAGGCATGGCCAACTGATACAGGTGTGTCTTAAGGCCTGCTTTAAAAGCAGAAGAAAGAGAAAGCACAGCCTCCCATGTTTCAGAGCCGGTAGGAGAGACAGAGACAGTGCACCTGTTTTGTTTCTAATTTAAAAGCATTAACATTTTCTATTTGAAAACCACTAGAAAACAACAGAAATTCGATTTTATTATTTATAGCGCCTTGATTGAATCTAAAGTTTCCCTCTGTATGTTTCATTATGTGTAATAGCATGGGTGCAATGCAATACTAAATCTGTGACTTCATTATAGAGTAAGATATAAGGGTTTTAATTGGGCTGATGTGCAGCCCAGAAGCTGATATTTTCTGAAATGCTCTGTTTTCCCCAGAATAAGCCGGTTCCAGCCACCTTTGTGGAGTACACCGTGCAAGAGTGTCGCAAGGGATATGTGGGCCAGTGTGTCCCAGCAGTCAAGAGTGGAGGCGTACGTGTGTGCTGGAAGCTATGGACACATCACATCAGTAACTGGGGAGAAAATACAACTCTGCTACAAAGCTATTGTGTTGTTTGTCTACCTAATCTAAATTACATTTCCTCCACATTGAGTTTCAACCTTTTCTCTTGCAGCCAGCTGGGTTCTGTAAGGGGGCGGTATACGGAGATATCGGCCAACCAGATGTGGAGGTGTCTTGTGAAATATTCCACCCACAGGTATGAGCAATATGCCTCCAGTGTATCTGTTAGTTTGTTGTTCTGTTCAATTCTAGGAACCAAATCTTTGTTTGTTATACATGAGGCAGATTACCGTATTTCTGCTTTTGAGCGCTTTGTAAAATGTATTGGGGGAATGGTGCTGTTTTATGTTTCATCTATATTATATTCACATAAGAAGGCCAGGATGGTTGCAGTTAAATATTTTTGAATATTTTGATATTTTTGTCCCAATATTTGCATCATCGTAGTTTTTATTGTCATTGCAGTAGATGGAACTTCAAAGAGGTTAGCAGATATGGAACCCTGTGTCACGGTTTTGTTGTGGGGTGGAAGCATATGCAGACATTTTTTAAATGAAAAGGTGAATTTAATTCAAACACAAAAGACAAAGACTACACGAACTGTAAACGTCAAAAGTAAAGGTGCTGTATAAAAACACAGCAAACAGAACTAAAACTAAATACAAAGAACGTGCAGCGTATCCACATGAGAATGAATTAAAAGAAGACACACCGTGAAGTCGTGACAAACACAAACAATAAACCACACCGGGTGTGGTGACAAACTAACCTAAGTAGGCTCCCCAATCAGAGTAAACTGAATGCAGCTGCTCTGACTGGGGAGCCCACAGCGGCATAAAGAGGGCTAGAGGCCTCACTAATAGTCTTGCCCTGAAATGGCCAGGGGCTCGCAGCCAGGGCATGACACCCTGTTATGTTTTTTGCGTGTCAATGACGATATATTGTTCATGAAAAAACACAACTTTTAGTGTAGAATTTACTGTTGACCAATTGACACTTGAATAAGACTCAATGTCACTTTTTGATGTGTACCTTATTGTGTTATTTGTGTGTTATTTGTGGTTACGCTATAATGCTTAAGTCACAGTGATTCATTGGCATGTTAGCTATGATGCATGTATAGTTTTGTTTTGCGCACCTGCTGCTGCAACAGGAGAAGAAGTCCTGCATTATGATTGTGACAAGAAGAAAGGGATAAAGCTCCAATCCTCTTCCACAGTAGTTGCGGGGAATGATGGCCAGAAAAAAAAAGATCACTGATGCTCTCCCTTCAAACACGTATGCTTTATTAGTACTACTGTTTTGTTGTTGCCAAGCTAATGGGTATGCCGACTTTTGTTGTTGCCAAGCTAATGGGTATGCCGACACGTGCATTGACATTTTTGAAATTCTGCATACAACTTTAAGCATAGATTTGATAAATCCAACGCAGGTGTACCGGTCTTGAATGTACCACTAGCTTGAAATGTGCCGAAGGGTTTATACAATTGGTACATTGTATTTAGAGGAAGGCATGTGTGTTGCGAAGCAGAGGGTTGTGCGTTTGCAGCTGGCAAACTGCCTGTGGAGGAAGCGGAACTGTTTGCAACCGCACATTGATGTTGGTTACGGTGGTGCTGTGACCCAGACCCATATGTTGGCTCAGTTGTTAAGCAAATTTAGGTGGGGTGAGTGTAATGTAAAAAATATACTGTAGGCTCACTTCACCGCTAGCTTGAAATGTTGTAAATGAGCCTAGAAAATTGGTACCTTTTGTTTTGTTTAAACGGTTTGAAAGTTGACAATGAGGTTGGTCACATGAGTTGCAACGCAGAGGACTTTGAGTTTGCGCCCAGTGTGGGGCCAGGCAAACATTCAATGGAGGAAGCTGAACTATTAGCAAGAACACATTAGCGGCTGTTATGGATGCACCACACAAAAAGTTTAGACAACCTTTGCGAGGCAATGCTGCATTAAGAGCGTAGTGTTCTACTGGTTCTCCCCAGGAACCAAATTGATGCTTTAGGTACAATCAAAGTGTTATGCTCACTTAGAAGTAGTATCTAATTACTGTAGGTATTAAGCCAACGCAAAGCTTGTTAGCCAGTGTTATACAAAGAAACCTAAGCAATCTAAGCCAACATCCAGCTCTAATGTAAGGTTAAGTTTGTGTATTGTCCAATATCTAGCAATGTTCCTCATACTTACATGGAAAGATAGGTAATAGTTCATAATAAACAGTATATCAATATATGAAAGACAAAATGCAATTGTTACATTTCAGATACATCCAAACTGCAAGCACATATAAGGGTCTTGTAGTTACCCTAACTAGGGAAAATGTTATCAGATTGCCAATATTATCCCCATTTACTGGGTGGACGCTCTAGCCCAAAATCAAATTAAAAAAGCCTTAAAATGGTGTCTTTTGGAGGAAAATGAAGCTAGGTTATGTGCGTCGCAAGCTGCTTGAAGGAGTTTCGATGATTTCAATTTTCAAACAGCAGTAGCTCACAAGATCCAGGGCAAACACTGACATACTCTGCAGATTTCCCAAACAACCCTGTGCAATAGGGTCTCCCGTTGAGCGTGTTCCATAATACCAGATGCATGAAATGTTTGCAAAACATTGGTAGCTAAACAAAAAAGTGGGCTGTCATGTGCCTTTCCTGAGGCGTGGATTTTGTTTGTGGAGCTTTGTCAGAGTGACCATCTGGTTCTTGCTAAATCTCTTACCAAGGCCTTTCTCTCCGGATGCTACATTTTGCCAGGCAAACTTCTTCCGTTTAAGAATAAGAAAGGCTATTTTGGTCTTGGGGACCTTCAATAATGCATAAATGGTTTGATACCCTTCCTCAGACAGATTCCTGTCTCAGAGCTCTAAAGACAATTCCTTAGACCTAATAAGTTGGTTTTAGCTCTGACATGTCGTATATAAAGAATTCATATATATATAGAAAAGCCTGTAACTTTAACTACAGCATGGTTAAATTGGCAGCGTTTAGACTAGGTATAAAAAGTCTATCAGTGTCTCAATTGTTTTATTGTATTTAATTGTTTAATTGTGTTATTTTTACAATCCTTTAGGGCACTGATGTTGTTTATGATGTGACTCGCCCTCAACCACCAATGATCTCCGAAGTTGCCAACTTTGTTCCTGACATTCCCATTTCTGTTACAAAAGTACCAGACATCATCCCCTCCAACCCCACAACACCACTCTTTGACCTAGTATCACCGTCCTCCAGCGAGTCTCAGGAGACTCCAGGCTTTCCATTGTCTCCCTACTCTCCAGGAGTTCCAGATTCATCCTCTGAGGAGTTCGGAGGAACCGTAGTCCGGCCGCCCTTCAACTTCCGTTATCGTCCTTTACGCAGACGGAGGCATTCCTCAGTGACAGCCAAGCCCCCTCACACCCCTGTCTTCCTGGCTGAATTCCCCAACTCCCCCTCTCCATTTCGCTCCTGCCCTGGTCTTTCTCGCTACACTACCGCATAGACAAGGCAACAGCCAGGGATTTGTTTAGTTTACACCTCTTGCAAAAAAAAAATTCTCTAAGCAATGTGTCAACAACATCATTTGTGTATGAGTAAAGCCTATGTATACAGTTTTACTGCAGTTTCACTACAGTTACGTCAAATCCTAACAACAATTGACTAAATAGATATGGTTAATTATTGGGTTATTTTTCAAATTTTAGATAATCTACTAATCTAATCTACTAATCTACTTCACCACCCAATTTGCTAGCCACCAGTATTTTTTTAAAAAATAGTTTTAAAGTAATTCAAACAACAACAATTGTTAAATACCATGGAAAGTTTAGAATTTGTTATGTTTTTGTTGTTTTTAAGTGTTGGCTCAAAATGCTAACATCAAGGTAGCATTTGCCATCACAATTCAAGAAGGACCCAGGTTGTCCAGGATGTTGCTAATTTCATCTGGTATTTCCTGTAAAGTTCTATTAAAGTTCTAATCCAGCATATGTTTGATATTTCAGTTGGTAATGACATCTTTTCTATGCAATCATATTCTGATGTTAATAGTTTTTTAGTCTGCAGGTTGTATTTTTGAGACATAAATTCAGACATTTTACTCTGTAAAACATTCATTAAAAAGACACACTATAATACATTTGTGTCTCACTATTGGTTTGCTTTTTTTGCAACAGAGACGTATCTTTGACAAAACTCCCAAAATAGCCTTTCAAAAACATTTAATAGATAGCCTTTCTAAAAGGTTTCCTGCTTCACCTCCCTAACCCAGTAAATTTGGCTCAGGCATTTACAACCAATTCATTTACTGTGGCCCTATATAGGCCAATTTTCTTCCTTGAGGCCTCCCATAATGTTTTCACAGTCTGATGGTGATGCGGAAGGTCAAGAATTTGAGCTGAAGCTTCCATCAGATGTTCTGATGATGAACAAAGGCACAGTCTGAGGTTGGCAGGTTGACAGAGTTTGGTGCTATCTTGTCTTTTGCTAATCTTGTCACTTTGTGAGGCAGACAGTATTGCTATTCCATATCCAACTGTGCTCTTAAGTTCCACTCACCTTTTCCACTCTAACCCAATGATTTTCTCCTTGATAGATAACGTAGAGCAGAGGTGTACCTTCAGTACAGAAAGAGAAACCCAACTTAAAATGCAAATAACAAATTACAATATCTCGTGGCTTTCAGAAGATTCATTACAATATCTCTCTTCATATAAAACCCCAGGATTAAGCCTTGCTTTCTGAGGATTTTCTAAAATATCTCTATATGTTACATATAGTTTATTACAATATCTCTGTACATGCAAACCTCAGGATGAAGCCCTGATTTCAAAAGTTTTATTACAAGATCTTTTTATATGATACCATAGGGTGAAGTCTGGCTTTCAGATGGTTTAATAAAATATCTCTATATGATACCCCAGGACAGCACCTTGCTTTCAGAAGGTTTATTACAATATCTTGGTTTGTTTTACTTCCAGGATGAAGCCTCGCTTTCAGAAGTTTTAAGTAAGTTTATTATAATTTCAGTGTATCAGATATTATTAAAATGTCTCTGTTTAAATTTTACCTGAGGGTTAAGCACTAGAATTTTTTCAAATGCATATTAACAAGCCACAATACTGGAGCTTTTTGGCAAGTCTTATCAGCTCAAAATCTGCATATGACAAAATTAAGCTTTCAATAAAACGAACACCATACATACATTGAAACACGGAGGAGGCTCTGTAATGTTTTGGGGCTGCTTTGCTGTGTCAGGGAAAGGAATCTGTGCAGGGCACAATGAAATCTCAAGACTATACTGTATAGCCCAGATTCAGAAAGCTCTGTCTCAGTCGCAGGTCACGGGTCCTCAAACAGGATAATGACCCGAAACTCACAGCTAAAAGCACCCAAATATTTATAAGAACAAAACATTAGACAATTCTGAAATGGCCTCATCTGAATCATATCGAACATCTATAGAAAGAGCTGAAACTTGCAGTGAGGAGAAGGCACCCATCAAAGTTTTTTCCATGCCATTTTCATTTGTCTTACTATTTACAATTATATGTTGAATAGAAAATCAAAAGCAAAGTCGGATATCTCTTAAATATAGATTAAACCATGGTAGATGCCAATTACTTGTGTCAGTTTGTGTCCGCGAAAATTTGGTATTCTTAAGTTTTTGTGGAGGGGTACAAACAAATTTGACCATGTCTGTATGTGCGCCCTAATGGCACCTTCTTTTAATAGTGCACTTTTATGGTAACATTTATTACATTTGAGGAGCAAAAAAAAGTAAAAGACGCACAAAAAAGATTTGAGTTTAGAAGGGGCCCATTGTATATCTATTGCACTGTACTTGTATGACCATTGATTCTTGGTGTTCTTTTTTTCAGTGAGTGACGCCCTCAAGGTTAAAGTTTTTCAAAGCAAACCAAATACTGGAAGGGTAGCAAGGAGATAATGTTATCACCGTTGTCAATGGATGATTCCAAGTAAACAGACATGTCCCTGTGGACCCCAATGCCCCTTCTCTGACGTGAATCATTGATAACACTAGATTAACTGTATGTTGGTCACAGGATCTCAGAGACACATATATGATGTGTATTCCATTTATTCTTACAGTGGAATTGAATGCTCATCGTCTGTTCAGTCAGATTAGCCTGGCTAACTAGCCTGGCCGAAGTGACACAGGGAGAAAGAGCTGCGAGGAGGACATCAGCGGGTGTCAGTCACAGCTGAAATAACATTTCATAATATATAAAAGTTAGAACCTAATATATTTTGTTTAATAAAAAGTCAAACATTAAACCCAGATGTGAAAAATAATAATCCCAGCATTTAATTGATCCTTAAGTGGCCTAGAAACTTTTGCGTCTCTGTTTGCATTTACATTTACATTGGCAGAGTGCTGAACGCAGTCTCAGCCTTTGCTCCTTTTATCTCCCACCTGTTATAGTTAGTTTGTATAAATAAGTGCCTAAAGCAGCAGTCCCTCTTCACTCAACGTGTGTTACTATGAGAGGGCTGGCAGTTGTGTCAGTTCTGTTGGCGGTCGCGCTGACCTGCGCCAAAGTGCCAACGAGGGACACCAGTGGACGACGCTGGACCTGCGATGAGAGCGAAATAGAGCCAGGGGCGAGGTTGGCTATGATTAGCATCAACAACAATCATTTCCATGGATACAAGTTCCAGCTCAGTAAGATAAACTCCGGTACGGTGGAGAAGGTGGGTGCAGGAGGAGGCGGCTCTGAATGTGTTATGAATCGCTAAGGGGGGGGCCTTGAATAGTGTTTGCTTGGATTGTGTACAATTGAGAGTTGCTGCGCTTCCGTCCTCTAAAGATGTTTGCAACCCCAAGCGTAAGTGACAAAAGCGGGCCCCTGACCCAAAGTATTGTATATCAATCAGTTTCTCTACTTGCTATTCAGTCACAATACTACAATGTTTTTACACCAGGCAGAATTTGAAAAATGTAGTGCATTGGCAGTTTTTCTCTTGGTATATCAACTGCTAATCTCTGAAATGCTGAGGCAAAATCTTACATAATTATACTCTGCCTCAGTCACTGAATGACATTAGATTAGTAATGTCAGATGACAAGTCATGTAAACTTGTCTTAACCCATTTAATCCCATGAAGAAAGTATTTAGGTATGAGGCTATAAAATGTCAATGTCAATGCATTTTCAGCAAATATTGAAATAATAAAGGGTCTCAAATAAATATGTGCAATGTCACATGTTAAGTTTAAATTGTCACATGACCAGAGCTGTTTACTACCTGGTTGTACCATGAGGAGAGGATGGCTGCATCAAAGCGCCCAAACAAATGGTTAGTTAAGTATGTTAACATTAAAATATTCCAAAGATCCTCTATAAGGTGTTTAGTATTGATATATGCATTGCAAATTACTGCTTTTTTCAGTGTGGTCATAGAATGAGTAAACCTGTTGACAGCAACAATAGTGACCGGTGGGATACCACAGTGCAAATAGTGTGATTTTACAAATATTTATTTTGTACAAATATTTTTGGGGAAATTTGTGATTAAATGGGTTAATCTTTTTAGGCAGGACATGTGACCAGGGGATCTGACCTCACTGATTCATCCCCAATGATAAAAAAAACATGTGGACTGTTCTTTCGATTAATTGATTGGTCAACATTAAAAAAATTGTAATTTTTCTGATCAAGGTAACAGGATCTAAGATTCAGCCTGCATGCTCAGCCTGGCAGTGATGGTACCCATGAAGACACACGTAATAACTGCTCAAATGTAGGCTGTGATTAGGTTGCCATAAACAACAATGCATCCTCATTGAACAAAACATTTGTTTAAATCCTGCATTTTAAGATGAAATAAATCCTTGAGGATAGTTCTCTATCCCGTAGTAGATATCCAGTAGTAGATTAATTCTCTAATACATTGACCCAGAATATAATCAAGCTTTAACGAGTATGTATCAAAAATGATTGTCCAAGGCGTTGGAGTGAAAGAACTGGTCATTTATTTTAGAGACTAGAACACAAGGTAAATGGTAACGTTGTGCGCAATACAAAACAGAAACAGTAAGCTACACAACAGCAGCATAGAACATGGCACTGGTCACACAGAACAATAACGCACACTGAACAAGACACACGCTGCCAAACTTATACACAGACAACAAGCAACAGGTGTGCGCAATTAGGAGGGGTGCGTTCATGAGGACATGGGACACTACGAATAATCAACACAGAAGGTGGGGGCAGGGGAACGGTGGCAGCTAGGAAGTCGATGCTGTCAAACACTGGACCCTGCCCGAGCGAGGAGGAGGCAGGTCCCCAGAGGGAGACGTGACAGTACCCAACCTCTGACGAGCAGTTCCAGCTGCGCGAAGACACCGACCTCTGGGACGACCAGCTCCGTTCCTCCGGGCTGTACCCCTCCCATTCGACAGAGTCCGCCGGAGCCCCGTCAATCTCCAACAGGGGGTGGGGGAACCTCCCGCACCTCAGACTCCTGGAGAGGACCAGCTACCACCGGCCTGAGGAGAGACACATGGAACGAGGGGTGAATACGATAATTGGTGGGGAGTTGCAACCGATACGTCACCTCGTTCACTCTCCTCAGGACTTTAAACAGCACCACAGGACAGGCGGAGGGGCAGCTTCCTGGTCGAGAGCCAGACCCTGTCTTCCGGTGCGTAGACCGGGGCATCCCTGCGGCGACCGTCAGCCTGATACCACTCGTCCACCGTGGGGACGTCTGTCCTTCTCCCGTGCCATGGTGCCAGGACCGGCTGGTACCCCAGGAAACACTGAAAGGGGGACATCTTAGTGGATGAGTGTACTCTGCCCAAGGCAGGAACTCCGACCACTGATCAGGCTGGTCCTGGCAATAGGCGCGCAGGAACCTACCCGGTTCTACTGGTCATGAACGCCTTCCAGACCCACAATGTTAATAGGGGACCTCAGTCAGAGTCTATATCCTCGGGCACTACGTGGTGCCGGAAGACATGAGTGAAAAGGACCTCTGCGGTCTACAGGGCCGTAGGGATCCTTGGGAAGTGAAAGGACGCGTAAGGACTTGGAGAACTCGTCCACCACAACCAAGGCTGTGGTGTGAGGGAGGAAGGTCAGTCAGGAAGTCAAATGTGACCATGGTGGTTGCGGAACCGGCAATGGGACCAGCTTACCCGACAGTAGGTGCCATCTGGGTGCCTTGCTCTGGGCACACACCGAGCAGGAGGAGACAAACTCTGACATCCCTAGCCAAGGTGAGCCACTAGTACTGAGTTAAACAAGATATAGTATGACCTATGCCTGGGTGACCAGACAAGGGTGATGTATGAGCCCAGTCGAGTAATCTGTCTTGCATGTCCAACGGAGCGTCTGAGGAGGCAAAGGGTTTAAGCGCAAGGCACGTGGTAAGTCTGCATCAAGCTCCCATTCCACCGGCGAAATGATAGAAGAGGTCGAAAAATTTAAGCGTGGTCTTTAGATCTTTCATCTGTGTTGTACATGCAGGACAGTGCATCAGCTTTGATGTTCTTACTACCGGGAATGTGAGGGTGAAGTTGAACATGATGAAGAAGAGAGCCCATCTAGCCTTCACGAGAATTCAGTCTCCCCACTGCCTGGACGTACTCCAGATTTCGGTGGTCAGTCAAATAGAGTAATGGATGTTTAGCCCCCTCTGACCAGTACCCCCACACCAACAGTGCCTTGACAACAGCCAATCATCTACACAATAATTTTGCTCCGCTGCGCTGAGCTTCTTCGAGAAGAAAGCACAGGGGCGGAGCTCGGAAGAGTTACCTGAGCGCTGCAAGAGGGCAGCATCCAAGCCGACCTCCGACGCATCCACCTCCACCACAAACGGCAGCGTGGGATCAGGGTGAGCCAGTACTGGGGCCGAGGTGAACAGACCCTTCAGGGTAGTAAAGGAGTGGTCAGCCTCAGCAGTCCACTGCAGCCAGGATGGCCCCCCCTTCAGCAGAGAGGTGATCGGTGCAGCAACCTTGCAAAATCCGGGATGAACCTGCAATAGAAATTGGCAAACCCCCTGAAGCGTTGCACTCCCTTGACCGTAGTGGGAATGGGCCAATTACGCACGGCCTAAACGCGCAACTGCTCCATCTCTACTCCAGATGTTGTTATACGATACCCTAGGAAGGAAACACAAGAAAAACTGGAAAAACAAGCATTTCTCCCCTTTCGAATGTAGCCCTGCCGCAGAGATTCAGAGACATAGCCCGAGAAGCAGCGCGCAGCCACATGCCCACCCCTGCCACAGGCGGCCAATGGGCCAGCCAATGGGCCAGCCAATGGGCCAGCCGACCCCAGCTCCATGGGAACAGAGTCGTCAGTGGTGTTGGGAGGACTGGCAGACTTTGCCTCCCGCTGGCCCCTGAGATTTTCCAGCCGGATCGCCTTAGCCACGAGCTGGTCAAAGGTCAGCGACAAATCCCAGCAGGCCAACTCCCGGGCGTACACCCTCCTGTAGGCTCTCCCGGGAGAGGTCTATCAGGGCTCAGTGGTTCCATCCTGCGCCCACTGCCAGGGTCCGAATGTCCTGGGCACTTTGGTTACCCTGCCTGAGATGGAAAAGCCGTTTACCCGTCTCTTTTCCCTCTGGTGGGGGGTCGAATACGACGGAGGGTAGGGTAGTCACAGGGTAATCGTCCAAAACAGCTCTGCCCTCTCTCCAAACCGTGGTAGCCCACTCTAGGGCTTTTCCATTGAGGCAGGAGATGAGGGCGGACACCCTCTCACAATCAGACATACCCTGGCAGCGGGAAGCCTTTCCATCAAACTCAGTCGGGAGAACCATACAAAGACCCCTATTCTCTGGCGCCCCAGAGGGAGACGTGACACAAGCATCTGATCAATTATTCAAGGCTTTCGGTCTGACTGACACCTCCCCTTCTCTATTGCAGGGTGAATCGGACTGTAAATTGCACCTACAACTGGACCTTCAGGAAACCACTTGTCACAACATCAACCCAACACCTTTTGAAAAATGTGAAATCCGCCCACACAGTGAAACGGTAATTCACAACTCAACAATGTGTTGATGGAGGCAGAAAACCCTTTCCAAGCTTAGATATTAAACCCTGTCCTAGTGTAGCTGTCCAACCCTGTCCTAGCTTAAATGAGACAAGCTTGGCCCTGTCTCAGCTTAGCAAGCTGACCTTCTCTTATCTGTGGTAACTAAAATAATGGGAACCTGGCCTGTGCTCCCGTCTTGCTGTAGTTGTTACGAAGCCAGAGAACTTTTGTCAACCTAGCTATTCTTCCACATCATGACAAATAGAAACATTGTTGAAACCAGGACAAGGACCACCTTGTCCTATTGACATGTCTTAAGAACAACGATAACAATATCTAACCACCAGTAGTGTGAATGAACAATTGGCAAAAAACGCTTCTATAGTTGTCAAAAAAACATGTCTCCCAAAAATGCTACCATGAGGCATAAAAAACCTCCAATTACTCATAATTATGTTGGGAGACTGAAGGCAGAAATGTTATTTTAGAGTAGAAAAGAAAAGAAAAAACTATGCAGAAATGTGTCATGTCGCCCTCATGCAGCAAGTGAAAGCCTACTGCAATGTGACCTTGATTATTGCAGAAGGCAACAGCACAGAGGTCTCTAAACACTACTGCAATACTGAACCAGGTACCCAACGTTACACTGCTTTAGCATAGTAAGTCAACATAGATGAAAGGACAATCGATTTATTGATTTTTTTTTACTTTTATTGACTTTTCATACTCTGCACAGTAATAAGTCTAGTCTACTTCCATAAAGATGGTTATGTGGACTTCAAATTCATTTGATTTATTGAAGATTCTGCTGAGGAGCTGATCCGCGTGTGCCCGGACTGCCCCACCCTGCTGCCCCTGCACAGCCCAGAGGGCCTAGAGAGTGTGAAGGCAGGCCTGAGGAAGTTCAACATGAACCATAACTACACCTCCTACTTCAAACTGATGGAGGTGGGGAGGATAATATCAGTGGTGGGTATGGTGCTCAAGGACTGGTATGGTGCTCAAGGACTCAAACCAAATCACGCCGGTCACAACAATTCACTTTTATTCTAGTATAGGAATAAGGAACACACAGAGTTCAACACTTTGCATTCAATGTAACATGCCTTGTCGATGGTTATTTCGGAAAATGAACCTGGTCTTTCATGTCCATCCACACCTTTTAGCCATGTCTCTCTCCCTCTCTTAGTACATGATGAGTGGAATGATCTACAAAGCTGAGTTTGCTGTTGTGGAGACTAACTGCAATGCCAGGAGCAAGATAGAGACACAAGCCTGCATGCCACTGTGTGGAAATGGCACTGTAAGTAAACTAGTTTCCGTAATCCTCTTTGTCCTACTCCTCACACTGGCATTCTAATCTCTGTCTCTTTGTCTCTAGCGCTATGGTTTCTGTACATCCATGTTGGATCCGAATGGGGAAGCGGATGTCGATTGTACAATCTATGATGCACTGGTAAATTACTTGTAACATCCACATGTACACTGCTCAAAACAATAAACCATTAAATCACACATCAGGTCTTGATGAAGAAAATGTTATTAAAGATCCTGGACAGTCTGTGGCAATACTTGGCGGCGTCGGATGCACATAACTTTAGATTTAGGTCTGGATAACGTGACGGCCTGTCAATGACATTGATGCCTTCGTCATCCAGGTAATGATTACTTACTCTGGCCACATGAGGCCAGGCATTGTCCGGCACCAGGAGGAACCCAGTACCCATTGCACCAGCGTACGGTCTGAAGATGGGTCTGTGGATTTTATCCCGGTACCTAACAGCAGTCAGTGTACCGTTTGCTAGCACATGGAGGTCTGTGCGACCTGCCAGAGAAATTCTTCCCCATACAATGGATAACCACCACCAAACCGGTCATGCTGGATAATGTTGCAGGCAGCAAACGTTCACCACAACTTCTCCAGACTCTTTCACGTCTGTCACATGCTCAGTGTGAACCTGCTATCTGCAGTGAAGAGATTAGGGAGCCAATGGCAGACCTGCCAATTCGCTCAATTCACTCTGGTGAATGCCAATCAAGCTGCATGGTGCTGGGCTGTGAGCTGGGCTGTGAGCACAGGTCCCACAGATATATATATACGCACATACAGTGGGGAGAACAAGTATTTAAAACGCTTCCGATTTTGCAGGTTTTCCTACTTACAAAGTATGTAGAGGTCTGTAATTTTGACAGTTGAATTCAACTGTGAGAGAAAAGATCCAGAAAATCACATTGTATGATTTTTAAGTAATTAATTAGCATTTTATTGCATGACGTAAGTATTTGATACATCAGAAAAGCAGAACTTAATAATTGGTACAGAAACCTTTGTTTGCAATTACAGAGATCATACATTTCCTGTAGTTCTTTACCAGGTTTGCACACACTATAGCAGGGATTTTGGCCCACTCCTCCATACAGACCTTCTCCAGATCCTTCAGGTTTTGGGGCTGTTGCTGAGCAATACGGACTTTCAGCACCCTCCAGCACCCTCCAAGATTTTCTATTGGGTTCAGGCCTGGAGACTGGCTAGGCCACTCCAGGACCTTGAGATGCTTCTTACGGAGCCACTTCTTAGTTGCCCTGGCTGTGTGTTTTGGGTCGTTGTCATGCTGGAAGACCCAGCCACGACCCATCTTCAATGCTTTTACTGAGGGAAGGAGGTTGTTGGTCAAGATCTCGCAATACATGGCCTCACCCATCCTCCCCTCAATGCGGTGCAGTCCTCCTGTCCCCTTTGCAGAAAAGCATCCCCAAAGAATGATGTTTCCACCTTCATGCTTCACGGTTGGGATGGTGTTCTTGGGGTTGTACTCATCCTTCTTCTTCCTCCAAACACGGCAAGTGGAGTTTAGACCAAATCTATTTTTGTCTCATCAGACCACATGACCTTCTCCCATTCCTCCTCTGGATCATCCAGATGGTCATTGGCAAACTTCAGACGGGCCTGGACATGCGCTGGCTTGAGCAGGGGGACCTTGCGTGCGCTGCAGGATTTTAATCCATGACGGCCTAGTGTGTTACTACTGGTTTTGTTTGAGACTGTGGTCTCAGCTCTCTTCAGGTCATTGACCAGGTCCTGCCGTGTAGTTTTGGGCTGATCCCTCACCTTCCTTATGATCATTGATGCCCCACAAGGTGAGATCTTGCATGGAGCCCCAGACCGAGGGTGATTGACCGTCATCTTGAACTTCTTCCATTTTCTAATAATTGCGCCAACAGTTGTTGCCTTCTCACCAAGCTGCTTGTCTATTGTCCTGTAGCCCATCCAAATCCAATACTTGACCATCTATACATCATGCAATAAAATGCAAATTAATTACTTAAAAACCATACAATGTGATTTTCTGGATTTTAGTTTTTTTGAAGTGTATCTATGAACAAATTACAGACCTCTACGTGCTTTGTAAGGAGGAAAACCTACAAAATCTGCAGTGTATCAAATACTTGTTCTCCCCACTGTATATATACAGTATAGAATTTTGTTGTAGTCAATCCCAACAATATTGACTCCTTCATTTTGTTGGTTTCATTTTAGGACACCAGTTCTACCCTTATCCGTGGAAGAAATTGTTCACCCAGACAACGCTTCCTTCCCTGGCTACACAGGCCTCTACCAGGCCATCCAAGCCCACCAGGGCAGCCAAGCCCACGGCCGGGCTTCCCAGGACAACCAGGTCCACCGCCGGGCTTCCCAGGACAGCCGGGCCCACCACCGGGCTTCCCAGGCCCAGGTTCTTATGGAGAGTCTGGACCCTCTGTACATGAGTTCCCCTTCCCCCACTGTCACGGCTTTGTGAAAATACCCCCTTCCATCCACCCTATTTGCCCGTTCCCACCCCGTCACCACCACTCACATGGTCCTCCCCCAGGACACTTTCCTCCCGGTCACCCTCCACATGGTACTGGCCATGGTCCTCCCCCAGGACACTTTCCACCCCCTCACCTTCCACATGGTACTGGCCATGGTCCTCCCCCAGGACACTTTCCACCCCCTCACCTTCCACATGGTACTGGCCATGGTCCTCCCCCAGGACACTTTCCACCCCCTCACCCTCCACACGGTATGGGACACGGTCCTCCCCCACACGTCCAGGTCTGATCACATGACTAAATGGTGGATGGTTGAAGTTTTATGTAAAACATTATGACAGATGTTCTATCGATAAGAATAATAAGCATAATACAGTACTACTGCCAAATATCTGTTGTCCGTGTCTTATACAGTATATGGCTCTATTCCACCAAATTCAGAGTGAATGTACTTAAAGAATAAAGGTGACCTGATACTGATTGGCTTTATCTGCAGGCATTGGTATTTCATGCATGGATTCCTATAAAAACATTCTTCTTTTTATATTATCATTAATAAATGATGTGATAACTAATGTACTAACTTGACAATGCTAATGTATATATATATATATATACTGTTTTGGTAGCTAGATGAAACAAATGCATTGATGAAGTAAGTTAACAATACTGATGTAATCAAGTGCTCTCACCTCAGTCTTCAGTAGCTAGGTCACATGACACATGCTAGGAGTATGCACTAGGCTGACATTTAGAGGACTTAAGCCACTTCCTTATTAATCAATGCACATTATGAATGTGAACCAATCATGCCAAAAGCTACATAACAGATAAAAATCCTGTTTGTTGTTATTTTTTTAAATGGGAGGGTTCATTTACAACATGGGTGGATATTGACAAGTCCAGACAAGCTATAAGTAACCCCAAACTCATGTACTTAACAAATTAAAGGAATACCCTGAAAAACCACCCTAGGTAAAACCAAAACCATCTCCCTATTTCTGGCAAAGCTTCTGACATGCTTCTGATTTTCTGGCTAGATTACAACAACAGAACGTATGACTGTGTGCTGATATTGTCCGCATTCCTTGATGGGATCACAAAGGAGACAACGTGGGGGGGAGTTGTGGGTTGGGGTTTATCTCGGGGGAGGGAGCCAGAATTGTGTTATGGGTGTGTGTGCGTGGGGGGGTGGGGGTATATTGAGCTGTATATATACCAGACCTTGTGCCTCAGTGGTCCTCATCTCACAGTCCTGTTCAGTGTGTGAGACAGCCAGCGGCCTCTCAGATATCCACGATGATGAAGCAGTGTGCACTTTTATTGCTGGCATGCTTTTATGCCCATTCTGCCCCCCTGGAGACTGAGTTGAAGCCTGGGTCATGCAAGGACGCCAGTGCCTTGGGAGCAGCAGGACAGGCCATTGGCAAGATCAACAAGGACCGCAGGGAAGGCTATGTGTTCGCTATGCACCGCCTCAGCAATGTCCACCAGATAAATCATGTGAGTCCTGTTGCTTCCATTCCGTTGCTGTTCTATGTTAAAGATAAATTCCGGCATGTTTGGCCTCTGGTTGTAGAAGTGGCGGTGTCGGGACAAAATGAGTGACCAAAAGTTATGCGCTTTGTTAGATATGTGCCGATAACAGCCCCATGTCATGAAATGTACTTGGAATTTCTGAATTTGTAATAATAAATTATAGATTATGCACTTATGCACGGTATGAGGAACGTATTACACATCTAGAAGTTTGAAATAATAATATGTCACAGACAACATTGTTAGGCTAAATTTTTCGCTAAAATACAGTGAAATGAAATGAGCGGAAATGGTTTCCTAAGAAGAATAAAGTAAATTCAATGTCTTCTAAAGATATTCTGTTTTCTAGGCAGTTTTCTAGGAAATGCCTGCCACTTAAGAAGTTGATATCATGACACAGGCCCTTCACTAGTCAACAAAGCCTAGAGCGACATTTGTTAGAATACAAATGTACAGATTGTAAATTCAAAGACAACTGAAGATAAAACATGTTTCCTTGTCTAACCCATGTTATTGTTTTTCAGTACAGCCTTATGGGTAACTGCACTGAAGGTCCTGTACTGATTCCATCTTTATTTACTGTTGATTGGTGTTTCAGGGTGAAACGGGGGTTGTGTTTTACCTGACAATGGATGTGCTTGAGACCAAATGCCATGTGCTCAGCAGGAAAGATGCAAAAGATTGCGAAGTCCGCCCAACAACTAACACACCGGTGAGAGACCTCAACAATTCCCCCACCCCACATACACTGTGTCTGAAGCATTATGCTTATCAATGTTTACTATGTCGAGGGCAGCAATGTTTCAATGTTTAATCTCTTTTTGTGTTGTTATTTGCAGGTCTACGGTCAATGCAAGGCTGTTATCTACATGAACACAGTCCACCGAGTGGTCCGTTTGTATAAGTATAACTGTGTGGTCAGACCAGGTAAAGTCCACTGCCTTCTTTGAATAAACAGACATTCCATTATTTACGTAACTTTGTGTCCAGAAATGCCTGTAGCAAACTGAGTTGCAAAAATGAACTATCGTTCTGCAAACTGAGACTTCTAGTTTGGGGGAAGTGTCAAAATTCTTGTTACTGAGATCCGTTCAGTTATTCTGTAGTATTTTCTGGTCCAGAAATCATAATTATAATGTAGTAGTTAAAATTAACATTAAAATATTTGTATTAATTGGGAGCAAACACATTATCAGTGGAAATATCTGTGACATTTAAAAGTTAAAAGTAAAACTTAAAATGTGTTTTTAAAAATTGTATTTTAAGTTTTATTAATTCATGATGCATATTTTAGAACATTATTCCTGGAATGCACGGAAGTAAAGTACATTTATTTGCTTAGGTGGTGGCTTTCTAAACATTATCATTTCCATATGATTTCTTTTCAGCATCTGCCGCAAAAGTATGGAGGGTCTGCCCAGACTGTCCCTCGGCAATTTCCAAGGACAGTGAGAATATCCGAAAGGCAGCCACTCTGTCCATGGCTGAATTCAACAAGAAAAGCGGCCTGGCAAATTATTTTGCCATTCTCAACATCACCCGTGCAACATCCTCGGTCAGAACATGCAACATACCACATAGACATACACAACACTACAAAAACATGTCACCACTACATAAAATGCAACACAACCACATCCTTTCATTGCAGCAAATCAATATTCCATTGTATTCTCTGTTTTCTAATTGCTTCTGTGTCTTTTGTGATAGTACAGATGGGCATGGCCACTTTCTACAATGCAGAGTTCACCATTCAGGAGACTATTTGCGCCAACACCACCAGCCTTTCCGAAGCACCCAAGTGCCCTCTGATGGACTGCGAGTTTGCAGTAAGTAAATTACATTGCCATTTATCTTTCAGTCCAACAGCATCACTTATACAACAATGCCACTGTTATAGTGGAATAACTGTCCTCCCCCAGGACACTTTCCCCCCCCTCACCCTCAACATGATACTGGCCATGGTCCTCCCCCAGGACACTTTCCACCCCCTCACCCTCAACATGATACTGGCCATGGTCCTCCCCCAGGA
>JACXGK010001309.1:36540-72778 GCA_016801125.1 Novumbra hubbsi | reverse complement strand
TGCCAACTACGCACACCTGTCCCTCATCATCTATCAGCGCCCCTATTTAAGTTCCTGGTTTTCACTGCCCAGTTGCCAGTTCAAACAAAGTACTATACGAGGTTAGACCTACGTCGCTACGTTTTTTGGCTCCTGTGTATTTCACAGTTTTGTTTGGCTTTCCAGCCTTGGCATTTTTCCACTCCGCTCGTCTCGCCCGTGCATACTCCCTGGATTATTGTCCGAGCTCTTACGCTCACTCCCTCCCCGTTATTCACTGCTCAATCCACTCAGAGCCTCATTCATTCTGCACTGCAACCTCCTCCCTCACGTTGCGCAATTGGATTTCCGTTTCATCCGGACCCCCTTACATATTTGCTGCCTAATATATCTTACCGACTGACAGATGGTATGATGACTTTTTAAACTACAGCAATTGGTCACATCAAATTCAACATGGGCATGTTATTTTCATTTTCCAAAAACATACAAAATATTTAGTTATGTTTTATATGTTTTCTTTGTATCAATTTCAATTTAATATAGGGATTATTGCATTGTGTTTTTATTTGCATTTTATGCAGCGTCCCAACATTTTTAGAAACAGGGTTGTGTTCATGTTTATCTTATTAAAAATGCATAAACAGTAAACTTAGTGCATTGTGACCAATCTATATTCTTGTGAACACTGTAAAACATACATGTTTTTTTATAAATGTATTTATTTCCTTGACAATATTGGACATCTACTATTAACCACAACATTTGGCAAAATACAATGATTTGGCAAAAACTTGTAATGACCCATTCAACATATCTTCCAGTAAACTAGAAGAATATTTGCATTGTTCAATTTGGGTCCGGAAAAACATGACAAATTTCCCCATATCACATGGTTCCTGGACACCAACATTGTGCCAACCCAAATTAAAACACATAGCCACTTTCTTAATATTATCAGTCACATATTCAAAAAGGGAAAATATAATTGACATGTTCGTGCCAAGACCAGAAACTTTTGCAACAGATCAACACCACATTGAACTAAATGTGTTTCATACATAGTGAAACTGTACAATGTGAAACTATATCTTGTTGTTTTATAGTGTCAGTCTGACAGATCTTGAACTCACAATAGCTCTATTTTAAACAGGCATTAGCACAATGAGGCACACATTTACACATAAATAAATGTTCTCTGATGAAATTTAAAGATGGTTGAAATTAGCTAATTTCACTGGATTACAATGTTATCCAAGCACTGTCTGGATTTTTCTTTGTATTATTGTCTCACTTAAGGAAAATTGTTTTTCCAAAAACAGTGTGACTATTGTCTTTAAACTGGTTATTCATCTTAAATGTCTCTTTTCATTCACCATCTTTTATAAGCTACTTTAAAGCACCAGTATTATTCAAGCTGACAACATTTTAAAGTTTTAAAGACACCGAAACATTACAAATACACAGACTACATTAATTGAATGTGTTTAGAATGCATTTTGACAGTCATGATTGAATGTACAGTTAGGTCAAAACTATTAATACTCTTTATGAAGACTTTAATACAATAATACAAATATACAAACAAAGATTCTAAACACAGTGATTATGAATTAAAAACCTTTAGTAGTACACCCAAACATAAATCTGGTGTTTGGAGGGTGGTTTAATATAAACCCCAGTGTATGTGATATGATACACATAAGGTGTTTGAAAACAGAATACAGGTACTGAAATACAAAATGGTTCATTAATCAAATATTGGTGCATGTTTGTTTTGAAAACTCAGTGCATATAAAAAGCAGAATCTAACAAATAAAACCTCTCATTTAATCAAATGGTTTATTACTAATGATGCCTTGTATCAATTGATGATATGAAAAATAATGACGAATAATGAATACAGCTCAGTGAAATGTCACTAGAATTGACTCTGAAATGTACACTCCAGAACAGCATCACATGCTTTTTGAAATGTTGACTTGCACATAAAAAAGGGTGCAGGGCACTATATTCTTCAGGTGTTAGAAGAAAGACATTTGGTCTATTCAACCTGCATTTCAGCCAGGAAGAGGATGAAGCTTGCATTGCAAATGGGCTAGCGAGAACATTACACTGTTAATCTTTACCCCAACCTTAACCTTAAATCAGCATGTAATTTAATCTGAAACAAACATGTCCTGTACACAATTGATCACACTATAAACAATTCTTCTTTCCCAAAAAACTGAAAGTTATATACATAGAAAATAATTACTTTTTTGTGTACAATGATTTGACCACCTTGACAAAAATAAATTTAATACAAATGTAAATACATATTAATGATATTAATTATTAATAAGTGCATGGTTTAAAGATTGTTCTTTTTCGATTATTGGCTGGGAGACGTGGTATATGACATGGTGATATCATCAAATGTTTATGCTCTAAGTCCGTTGGTAAACGGTTTAGAAGAGCAATAAGGCAATACTTATATATTGCTAATATTCAATTGATATGTACTGTGTCCAGACACTCCACGGTGAAAAGAACACCTCTTAGCTGTGGTATATTGGCCATATAGTATACTACAAACCTTTGAGCCTTTTTACTTATCATGATGTGTGTGTGTGTGTGTTTTCAAGGAAAACTAACAACAACCTATTTATAATCAATACTTTAGAAATCCATTTGGTAATTTCATTTAAAATAAAACTGTAAAAAAAAGGATGTAATTTAAAATGTGTCTTCCAAGTTTAAGCAATGATTGTGAACCTTTTGGGAATTGGCTATAATCTTCTTGCACCTCCTATGTTGACATGTGGCTCTGCTTTTTAGAAGAATGTGGGCAATAAAAATTACAATTACATAACACAAATCTCATTGTTTATGTACGAGGGAACTAGGGTCAGTCTGAATTATTTGCTAAGAAAAATTGATACCTACTTTTAGTTGGAGAACTAGCTTATGGTTAATGATTCCCTGGTGTCACTGCCCAGAGCCCACCAAGCTAATCCTGTCCTAATCCACCTGGTTTTGCAACTGATCTAGACTCTTCCTAAAGACACCTGTATTGAGTTCTCAGAACATGCATAGATATTGATGTGGCCCAAAAAGGTAATGGACTTGTATAACCTTCACCCAGCACATCCAGAAGAGGTCGAGTCTAGGTTTCTTCTTAGTGAGTTTGTCCTAGACACTGTGCATCCACTTCTTGTTGTTGCTTGCTCTTAAGTTTTTGTGGGGTATATATTTTTATTGAAGTACAAATACAATTTTAGAATAGATTGTACCGTCGGTACTGCTGGTATCACTGTGTTCTCAACAAACTTGCAAATGAGGGTAAACTTGCCAAATGTATTGAAATCATTTTGAATTGATTAGATTTTGATTTATACTTGAATGTATACTTTGTAAAGTTATTTAGTAATAAAGATTTCTGAATAGCCCAAGCACTAAGAAAAAACATAGGTTTTTTTACATAGGGTTCGGTTTTCTTTAAAAAGCTCATCAACACAAGATCATTTTAGACACTAATAGCAAAAATCTAATGAAAGTAAGAAGAACTTTTAAGCATGTCAAGCCAGGGAACTATGGAGTCTGTGGGTGGGAATTAAAACTACAGTTGAAAAATAATCTCACCTTTTTTGGGGGGGGATCAAGTCAAGTTGCTTGCATATTGTAAGCCTAAATATAAAATGTTTTAGGTTGAACCAAAAGGGATTTGGTAACACCAGCAATATCCCATTTATATTATAGGTACAGTACACTAATAATTAATTTAGCACACACTAGGTGGACGCTTCTGGTTTGTGAGATGTTGAAAGCAACAACTATTTCTCTATCACTCACATATATGACTTCCTGCTTATTGGGTTTACTGATAAAGTACAGGTTGAACCAAATTTATTGACTGACATTGGGTCAACTGATAAAATACAAGCATGAATCATTTCCATAATGTTAAGGTTTGATCAATGTTATATTTTTTTCTGTGTAGTTAAAGGTAAACAATCCCTGATGGAAAACGCATCAGTATTAGTCTATCAAATAACAAACGCAAATCAAATGTATATACATCATAGATTGGGATTGTATAATTAATAATCAATTAAAGGAATAAATTCATTACAGGTCCACTCTCAGAGCAACACATTGTTAATGTACATTCTTTACCCTGCCAAAATCATGATCTTGTTATGACAATACATCTTATTCCAATGAACACATATTTATGAACAGAAAGAGGCTAGGTTCGTAAAAAAATATTTGATTTATCAACTACTAAATGGATTTGCGTGAAACCTTTTCCATTTTCTCAATGTGTTTACATTGAGAAAATGGAAAAGGTTTCACGCAAATCCATTTAGTAGTTTATAAACACAAAAACAAAGTAAATTTGGAGAATGCACAGCTTTAATACCTTTAACTAGTAAAATCAAAAATCACTAGGAGATGATATGTCAGTCAACTGTGGTTATAAGTCTTGTCCAAAGGCTCCACACTCCACCAGGCTCCAAGGTGCCCTGGTTTGAGAGTGCCCTGGCTGCAGCCAGATTGTTTTAGGAGCTCTGGTGTTTTTAAAATGAAATCTACAGAATTCTGTTGGTCTACAAATAGGTAGGATCATTTCCAGTGGGCTTGTTTTTATTAATGTCCGCAGTGAGGAATACAATCAGTGTGTGCATGTCACTCAAAGGTGGTATTTTAATATGAAGAACTGTCTGACTATGTTGTTTCTCTGCTTCTTAAAAAAAGATTAAAGACACCTTCCAATTTCAATATATAAGTACATTATTTGTATTTATCTTCTGGAACAACTAACCCTTCACGCCTCTACACAAAATGGAAAAAAAAGTTGTGTATTGTATTATGTACAATAATAATTAAAAACAATTAAACCCTTTAGGTTACACAGTCTTTAAAAGTTGCATATAAAACCATTTGTATTGAACTAAGTGCTTGATGTAAAGGTAAAGCACTCAAACTGCTTTAAAAGTAAATATTCAATGTTGGCTCAGAAATAACCTGTAAAAAGTAAACAGTCCAGCATCTTAGGCTCTTATACATCACAACATAGTGTATGAATTTGTATTGAGCTATAAATGATTGTGAATATAGTGTAAGATTTGGTATTGAGCAGCACATGAAAATGATGTTACAAATTGGATGGTATAACCACAAATGTGGTTAGATCTTCAGCAACCCGTTTTGGCTAGTGAGACAAATTTACTGGCTGAAATAATACAAAATCATTGTAATGTTGCTTAAAATGTGAATTGCTCTGTGCTGCAGGAGTAAACAAACATAATGATGCCTTCAACATGGAGCATTACCTGGCTACCCAACCCAAACTTGCTCCAGCTATGCCAAATTCTATGCCCAAAGGGGTCATTTCTAGATTGCAAAAACAATCAAACTGCTGTGATTGGTTCAAGAAACTGCTTCTGTCAGATTAGTTCCTGAAAACAATGGTGGTGCCAGAGCCTGAACACACATGTAAAGCAACACTGACATTGATTGTCAGATTGGATAATCTTCAACAAATGCATTATTTTATACTACACCCATTTTGATGTCTCCTTAAAGACTGTAAATTTGTATCAGATTGTAATATGTAGTTTGAGTTATTAGACAACTTGAAACTACCACATGTGCTATTGTGATGAGTTTTGAGAGAGTAATGGAGTATTGGTGAATCAGAGGTTCAAGGTTATGGTTTCGATTTGGCTGGAGGAAGCACTCTGATGTTGTTACTCATACTTAAAGCAATCCCAAAAACAAAAAGTAAAAATCTATACATGATACGTATATGAACTTAGAAGTAACATTTATAACGGTCAAAGTGCATCCATAAATTTAGGAATTCTTAATTTCTGTCACATTTAAATTCATCAAACCTTTATTTTATGATTACTATCCTAATATTGTTTGCCTTTTTACATATTTTCCATCCTTATAGACATACTTTAAAAAATATATATATGTTGACAGTAACAGCAGATAACATTGAATTAACATTTTAATATTTCTCTTCTGCCAAAAAGGTACTAATTCCTAATTTCAATAACAAATAAACTTAATGAATGCACTCTAATATCATTATGTTTGCTAAGAAAATGTTTTATTTGGTCATCCATCAAAGTGTTCATCACACTGTATCCTGAATGTTGATTGGCTAATAGCTGTTATATATAATACCTTAATACCACGGGTATGAAATCACATAACTTTTTATTGCTTTATTTGTATTGGTAACTTTTTATAATTGCAATAAGGCATCTTGGTGGTTTCGGAAATATTTCCAATATACCTTGACTAAGTGCTGTATCTAAGCACTCCTTGAAGCATCTTGCATAAGAACAGCTCTTAACCATGATATTGGCTATATAACACACCCCATCGTGGCGTATTGCTTAATTAACATTAAATATTAGTCAAATAAACTGTGTAAAGATTGACCCTTATGTTATGTAACCATATATCCTTTTATGTGATTATTACTAGGCTCTATATCAAAAGTACTAATCATACCCCAATTCTCAATGGCTCATTCAATTAATCTCTCTACTGCTACCACTACAGATGTTCTAGTGCAAAATGCTTGTATGATCCAGTTGAATCAAAGAGTATAGAAAATTATTTTGTTAAGCATTAGTGGCTTCAAGAATTTGAAGAATTTAATAATGGCAAATAATATATTGAGTAGGTGGTCTGTCTAGAAAATATATTTTTTCCCAAAATATTGTTATATTTGTGACACAGTTTGGGTTTTAGACAGGTGTCATCAGTCATCATTTTAAATGGGCAATATGTAGAATTTATTGAATTGTGGAAACAACAGCTCCCATTTAAACTAACTCTCCACAATCCAGAAAGGTAACATTTATTTTATAATGGACACTCAGTTGATATTAGTTTTTTCTATATGGAAATGTACATGAAAATCCAAATAGCCACCAAATGTCTATTCTAAAACGCATCCCCCCCCCCTCCCCCCTTGCGAATAGCAATTTTTACATTTACGTTTGGTTGTCTAGGTACAAAAGCCATGAAACAATATATAATTTTTTTATAATTCTTAGCAATTCAGACAGTACAATAATTCCCTATAGTATTTAGTGTTTTCACTTGCCTCAATCTGCTTGTTTTTAGATGGAATTCAGGAGAACATGATCACATTTCTTTGTGGGGGAGATGGCTGAGAGGATGAGAACAGCAATTCCATTTAACTGAAAATTGTGTGCTTCGAGAAATTCTGCATTTTAGTATGCACTTTTGTATGCACCCAAAATCATTTCTGGTGAATGAACATTGTGAAACACTATTATTTCACTATAACTACAAATATAATATTTACATTTTCCAGACATTACAATGCAAAAAAAATCTTCATATTGACCTTTTAAACTTGAATCGGCAGGTGAAATTAACTGTTGTTTTTATAATAGTTTTGGATGCAAAATGACACTCTATTGCAAATTGACATTTACTGAATTGACTTCACTTGGTTTTTAAGTACATTTGACATACGATATTACCAATCAAATAAGAATACCAAGCTTCTGAGAGCTGGTTAGTTGAGTTTTCCCCAAAAAACGAATAGCATATTACAGCATGACATGAAAATTGTAGCAAACTTGTGAGAATTCACAATTATTTAAATGAGAGCAACTACAAATGCATAATTGACATAAGACATGTAGTATTTAAGTTAAAAGTCAGATGCAACAGAATATATTGGGAAAAGCAAATATGACCAAGTTAAATCTATTTAAGCTAGAACCATCTACATTTTTAATGAGGAATGTAATTCTCCCAAAAAAGTATTATCTTTCACAGTAAGAATGTGGATGAGGGCAGATGCTTGTTAAACAGTATGCATCATTTAAGGAACTGTTGCTTGCAGTGTTAAAGAAAAATCTAATACAATTAATATTTAAGATGAGAGTACCCAATCCCACTGAGGAAATTATTATCAATATGATCAATATATATAAAATGTGTGCTCTATTGTACCACTAGAACAGGGCTGGTCAATCTTGGTCCTGGAGAGCTACTATCTTTTAGGTTTTAACTCCAACCCTAATTGTGCACACCTGAATTTATTAATGAGCTGGATGATAAGCTAAGTCTCCAGAAACAGGATTGAGCACTAGAAGATTCAAGTGGAAAACTAATGGACCATTTCATACACCTGCAATTCATCTGATAATGCCCACTATTAGTATACTAATAGTAATATATACCCCTCTGACACACATTTTCATTCTACATTATATTACTATGCATACATGATCAATGATGAGTGACAGTTTTACAGTGCAAATGGAACCTTGCTGAAATATCCAAGAGGGTTATTTAAAAAAAAATACACACGTACATTTTACTGTGGGTGACACAATTTAACTACTTTCACATTTGAAGTTCAGTAAACAATGCATAGATGACTGTATCACTAAAACAAATGTTTTTTTTTATCATACAATGACTTAATTCAATAAATATTATATAAATATTTAACAACAATTTCATCAACTTCAAATCATTACTTGTAAAATGCCATATGAAATATGTGGCATGCAATCTTGGTTCTCACATAATGGCAAACAGTTAGAGAACATCATAAAAAAGTAATAGCAGCACATGTGGTCTTGTCATATATGAAATAGAAATAAATAAAAATGTATGCTTTGCAAATGAACAAATGACAACAACATAATGCAAATCTGACTGAATCCTGTATTTAAAGTAAGGCAGAGTTAATCTGATGAAAAAATAATATCGGATTGGCTAATTTGGGCACCCATAAAAACATATGTTGGAGACAATGCAAAATATGCAATGACAGAAAATATGGAACACCAATGCTTTCAACCACGAAAACATCAACTTTATGGCCATTCAAGGCATTCCACCCCAATACCATTTATCAAGGTTTTTGAATGCCTTGTATTCCTTGTGCCTTCTGAGATAATCACAAGCCAGGCATGTGTGTTCAGCCCAGAAGTATGCCTTTTTCACCTTAAAATGTCGTCGCCACTCAAAGTACTTGAGGTACATTTCCTCATTCTTGTCCAAAAGCAAGAGATAGTCAGCCAGTTCTTTGGGTGAGGTAAAGTCATCCACATGGATAAAAGCATCACCCTGGACAAAGTTTTCGTAGTTCTGTCTTGGTGGGCCTAATACCACAGGCACCGTCCCTACAGACAGTGGGTTGTACAGTTTCTCTGTGATGTAGTCTTTGTGAATTGAGTTCTCAAATGCCAAGTAGAATTTACAACTGCCGATGGTAGGGAAGTAGTCTTGATCTGCAATGTACTCCCCAAAAGCTTGTCCGTAAGCATGAACCTCAATGTGTTTGTAGAGCTCATTGTAGTACTTCACTCGTACGTGATCTGGGTTCCAGTTGCTGACAATCCAGCAGATCAACTTGTTTTTGCTCGGTGGCACAAAATCCTTTAAATCTTGGACTGTTACAATCGACCCGTAAGGCACTTCAATATCAGCATCCTGGCGATAGTTCAGAGTTAAATTGAACAAGTTTTCAATGCCAGGCAGTTGAGAGGAGTGGGATGGTGACTCTAGGTTCATCCATATCCACTTCTGGAAGGAGGGGCGCTGAAGGGATGGCAAGTTGGAGAGATCAGTACAGATATCCCTGTGATGTATGACCACCCCATCTGACTTATTATAAAGGTTTCGATCAGCTGTGATGAAACAACCCTCAATGTTGAACAGAGAACTGCAAACACCAAGGTCATAGGTCTGGCCAAAGGGCCAAAGCCAGACAAGTACAGTGGTCAGGTTTTTGTCATCCTTGGTAGAAAATAGATTTTTCACCCGGATAGTGGATGTTGTTGACTCTACAGGACCTGATAGCCAGTTAGTGGATGGTTTGAAGTACATTAAAAACAGAGTCACAAAACAGCCCAGTAGAAAGGTGCCAAGTAGAAAGGGTCGTAGAATTCTGTGAAAAGGTGCTGATGGCATACTCTGTCCTATAAAGATAAGTGCAAAAAAGAAGATTGTATTACACAACTCAACAAATCAGTAAAGTCCTTATTTAATCAGAATTACTATTTCCTTGGATTAAAAAGTAAAGCTTGCGATTGGCAAACAATTTGTGAAATAGCTCTCTTTGTGTCCTTACCCAGTATGGAACAAGAGGACCAATGACAAGAAATGGCTTTTGTTCTCTCCAAGTCAAATTAATTGTCAGGCACAAAGCAATATGTGAACAGGCACATGAAATTAACATTACAGTGGAGCTCACAAATTCTTTCAGAGCTGTCACTCTGTTCATCTGAAGGAGACAGCTCATTTGGCTTCTAAATGGCTCATCATTATATGGTTGCCTAAAAAAATTGTTTCTTCACATAAAGCTACTGAGAAGAACAGCATTGACCTGAGGGGTGCACTCCTCTCTCAGAATGTTTGGTTTCTGCAGAATGGACACACCACCAATAGTAAAAGCTTTGTATATTTTCTGTTGATAAAAAGTATGGAAATCAGTTTGTTAAATGAAATAGTATTCTACTGAATTGCAATATAGTCCCATAACCATTCAAAAAGTGCTGCTTTTTAGCCAACTAATATCATTTCCATGGATGGGTGGCATGAACATAATTTAGCTTATGCAAATAGCGTTTTTTCATAGAATTGTGTTGTTAACCTAATGAAGACTAGACAGAACAATGATATAAGTAAATATCATGTATACCAATTAGAGGGGAGAATCTTTGTTGGGTACTGTTGTGGGGCTGTCCCTTTAAGAGCATCGATTTCGCTCCGGTGTTCCTCTGAATAAAAGGCGGACGCTGAACCAAACGAAAGAAGAGGAGATCATCGTTTCTCGTGTTGCGACTTGTTGTAACATTAATGATTTTAGATCATCTAAAGCTACCTATTCCCAGCGTGGTGAGTAAGACTATCATTGTATATCGATCATGGAAATAATGCAGATTCGGATTGCAAGCGCTCACTATATACGTGTCGGGTTTGTCCTCGCTTGAAACGTACATGTTGGTTTATTGTTTGTGTAGACATTTACTGTTTATACTGCATGTTGGAACATTATTGCATTCGATTTGTAATACACTAACTGTTAACAATCTAGCACTCTGTAAGGAATGTTGTTATGTGTCTGTGCTTAGAAGTTTAGAAAGGTGTTCGTCTCATAATAGAGTTACACATGTCAAGCTAATACGTTTGTGAATCAACCGGGGATGACGTTAACTTATCGCTGTTGATCATACCTTGTTTGTTTTCGTTACAGTTTGACACACACACAAACACAAAGCAACAAAGAGTGATTTAAACTACATTGTGAGTTCTGCACAAGCATCTAAAACAACGTCTACTTGTTAATGTTATCTTTATTGGTAACAATCTTCCTCCAATTATTTTATAAAAAATACAAATACTTAAAACTCTCTCTTTCAGCTTTAAAATTAATCATCTGTTTTCAAACAATAAAACATGTCAAATTTCATGTCAACCTATCTAAATGATTCAGGAGTTTTTTTTGCGTAAACACAAAATAAAGTTTTGACTTTATGATTATAAACATACATTTCTGTAGCAGCGTTATTACAGGAAAATGCACGGGATATATTACAAACTATAATATAACTTAAAAGGCTGTCTTTAACGAGGTAGGATAACATATTGTATTGTTTATGTGGAACATCTAAATTTGATTATTCACTCTGAAGTAACATTTAGCAAAAACCTGTGTTGCTTTCATAAAAGGCACTCGTTTATGAATTTAGCTGCCAGTCATCGCCAATATAATGAGCAGTTACCGTTACACATGATGGATGTCCAGGATTCGCAGATGATGACCACTCGGCCAGCCTATGCATTGACTCTATTACTCTGGATGTTGTGTTACTGTACAGCACCGGTATAGCGGTGTTTGTGAACTCAGAGAAGGGTGAATGTATGTTGGCACCAGGGTATGGGGGAGTAAGCCTGTGTTTTCCACGACTGAGTAAGAGATCCTTACAATCCTGCTATAATTGGTGGAGATCTTTGCAATATATGTGGCAATGGACTGTGTGATCTTTTTTGTCATTTTGGACAGCTGAGGTACAGTTGATAGCCTAAATGTTTGTATAATTGGATGATTCGCTGCCTATTGCGGGGTTGATGCTAACCCCAGCTCAGGGTGAAAACGGGACATGTGATTCCATATACAACAGGTGAAATAAGTATTGAACACGTCACCATTGTTCTCACTAAATATATTTACAAAGGTGCTATTGACATGACATTTTCACCAGATGTTAGTAACAACCCAAGTAATCCATACATACAAAGAAACGAAGTTCAGAGATTTCATGTCAGTAGCACCTTTGGAAAAATATTTTGTGACCAAAATGGTGATGTGTTCATATGTGTACTTATTTCACCTGCTGTATTTGTAGTGTTTACGAACTAATTAATCTAGGCTTGACAGGTCTTGCACATTGCATAATCTTAATAAAGCTTTTTTTCTTAAAAAACGAAATGTGCCCAAATGTCTGCTTTCAAGCAGCTATGTGCATTTTTAAGCACAGGCTGCTGCTCTCCCTGCGCCATGTCTCCAATCTACGTCAGATCTACATCAGACAGGCAGCTCTCCCTGCGCCATGTCTCCTATCTACGTTAGACCTACATCAGACAGGTGCACATGCGTTACTTCCGAAGGACATAACTATATATAATATATATATTTCCTACAAGTATTTATTTTATAAAAACAGTACTGCATATACATATATTTAATAGTATGTTTGTATGCATCGATGCAGATTCACATCAGCATCGCGATGCATCTTAAAAACAATTATATTCTCCAGCTCTAATATCAATAGATATTCATGTTTGTCTTTGATTCTTCCACATGTAACTGCTAAGAAAGATTGGACAAATAGGTACGCAGTTTGGATTTTTGTGTGTGTGAAGTTCAACTTCTGTGAGTGTGAAGATATCCCTACTGTACTCTTAAGACTAATGTGCAACAATATATGTGGATGACAGGACCTGTGGCTTGTTCCTTGAATCCCATGGGAATATGAGCCCTGAGCTCAGAGATAAAAAAAAAAAATCACTGACTTCAGAGAATATGCTTTCTAATAATGAGTTTGGGGGCTGTTTCAAGAGAATTGTGAACCAATTGTGTATGATTCAGGATGGATCCAACCAGAACTCTACAAAATTGGAGGGCCTAATATCAGTATATAGTCATACAAGGCTTGGAATATGGTTGTTCTGCAGACTTACATGAATTGGTTGCTCTACAGACCAGCACAGCTTTATGACGTAAATAAAGCCTACTATTGAATTTACTGCTTAGTTGTAGAAAATGTTTACACAATATGCACCCATGTACTCCAGAAGTATTCCTTCCGTGACACAGTATTATTATCATCATCAAACGTAAATTAAATTTAAAAGCAATAAAAGTTAGCCTTTAGTGATTTTCTAATAATTTGCACCTTTTTTGTTTGTATTACGTTTTAGTGAATCAAGTCTACATGTGATGGTAAATGTAGTGAGGTTCAAACTGTTCTGGAAATTGCATGTCTTTTTATTTAGAACACAGTAAGCGGCTCAGATCCAGTAACCTGTCATCTCCTGACTGGACTATTAAAATGCACCGTTGGCTGGGCTCCCTGCTTGTGATAGTTGCCCCTGCAACTGATCCAGAACACTGCAGCCCGTCTTGTGTTCAACCTTTCCAAATTCACCCATGTCACCCCTCTCCTCCGCAAGCTCCATTGGCTTCTGGTAGATGCTCCCATCCGCTACAAGACCATGGTCCCTGCCTATGGTGCTGAAAAGGAGACTACACCTCCCTACCTGCAGGCTAAGCTTAAACTCTACAACGCCTCCAGTGCACTCCAATCTGCCATGTCATTTGGCCACCCAACCCTCACAGGTGGGCAGCTCCCAGTCAGCAAAGGAAAATCTCTTGGCTCCTCAATGGTGGAACAAACCTCCCCTTGAGCCCAGGACAGTAGAGTCCCTGGTGATCTTACGAAAGCGGCTGAAAATCTTCCTCTTTGATGAATATCTTAACCTAATTAACCACCCCCAAAAAAATTCACTTAACTTTGATTTCTATGGCACTGAACTAATGGCTATGATGATGGAAAGCGTAGTTATTATGATTGTAAGATATTGGTTTTCCTAGAAACTAGGGATGCACCGATCGATCGGCACAAGACCGGATTTGGCCGATTTTCACTCCAGATACAACATCGGTGGTGGTCAGATTGTCCTTTCTGATGGCCAATACAGAAAACCGATCTTTGATGTAAAATACATGAGCCAAAAGTAGATTTGTATGAGGCGTCAGTAGAGCTCAAAACATGTCGGCGGTTTGGCAATTTTACAAAGTGTCGAGAATCTCGAGGTGGAAGCAATGCAAAACATTTTAATATCATTTTAATAATAACTTAATAAGGCACTTGAAAGTATATTACATTGAGGAGCATAACCAATATGGGAGCTAGCTGAAGTCCGGAGAGCCAGGACAGCAGCCCCAATGGATACCACCATGGCTCAGCCAACAATACAGGCAACTATAAAGAAAACCCAAATTTACAACCGACATGACAGTCAAAAAGTCAAAGTCAACGCAATCACATAAAAAATAATGGACTTGATGACCAGCCCTTTAGTCTTGTCGATGACCTGGGATTCGGCATGTTAATGTCTCATATGGAGCCCCGCTACCGTCTCCCGAGTCGTAGATATTTTGCTGACGGTGCACTACAGGAGCTATATCAAACTGTCTATTCACACATTGACAGCCTACTGAAATACACTATTACTTCGATCAGGTTTACAAGTGATATTTGGAGCACAGATGTATGCCCAATGTCGATGCTAAGTTTGACAGCTCAGTTTATTGATGATTTCTTCAATTTTTATTAAGTTGTTATACATTCGCAATCATTTTCCTGTTGTTATTCCGCTCAAGCTCCGTCAGCGATGTATGAGAACATGTTCTAAAAGTGAAATATTCCAAAAAAAGTACATGTCATACTATGAGACAATGCCCGAAACATGGTTAAGTGCATGCAAGATGCTTTACTGCCAAGCTTATCATGCTTGGCCCAATGCTTGTTTCCTCAGTCTGGTTATTTAGCGGTGTAGTTGGCTCATTAGTTGGATGTTTTTTTGCATTCCTTCTGATTTCATTCATGAATGGAAACTGCTATAGATAACTAGACAACTAATTGTCCGGGTCGGTTCATCTGTCAGACTAGAAATGTTGTCTGCCCGCAAATGCGTTTCGCTTTTGCAGTATATAAGTGTCACTCACTAGCTAGCCAAGATTGGAGACAGTAACGTTATGCTTTGCTGACAACGTCGTCGCTTGTTCATGATGTCCTGAATCTCCCAAAATATGTGCAACAACCTTTCACTTATCTGATGATTACGTTGTTATGATTCCATTACGAGACAGCGTCTTGTTTTATGCAAACTTAGTTGTTCTGAAGTTGGTTCTTGTTTCTACAGATGTCAGTTAGGCATGTATGTATTTGCTTAGGAAGTATAGGAGGATGAGTGAGAGGTAAATTTTTATTACAAGTGTTTAGAAAACAATATATATTATTCAAAGTTAACTTGTAATTTTAATTTGTTCTTAGTTTTTGTGCTATATCTATTTGTTTAAAATGCGTGTGAAAATATGATTTATTAACAGAATTCCAGGCAATTTACAGTAGCATTCTAGAATTTTACTGGGGTGTACAGAGTAAAAATGGCTGTCAACTCACCATAAATGTTGCCTTTTCTGGATTTCATGTGTTTACCTGGAAATTGATCATAAAGGAATAATATAGAAATAAAAATTATAATAACGCTACTGGACGATTTTGCCAGCTGAAAATTGGTAATCGGTATCGGCCCCAAAAAAACTGATCGTTGCATCCCTACTAGAAAACTTAAGGAGTAAACATACTGTAAGTCGCTCTGTAGGAGAACGTCAGCAAAATTCTTAAAATTTACAAAATAAAAAAATACAGCTGTCGATAACGATGATGAAGTTTACATTTATTAAGGCTAAATGCAGACTTTTTATCAGCAAACATTAGGCTACTTTCATATTCAGTGATGCTACTTTTCTGCACAAATATTAACTGCAGATTGCATCTGTCTCTTTCAATACATAACTGAAGTAATAAGATCTATTATTGATGTATTTAAAATAGCGTGTTTACATGAAGGATAGTCTACACGTTCAACCAATCATTGTTATGTTAATATAAAACCCAAGGGGAGAGACGGATGAGCCTTTGCGCTTATTACAAGACTAACGGTTGTACTGTCACACGCCTAATCATAACAATAAGAATTTGTTTTTGCCTCCTCATTAGTTTTTTTTAAAGACGAACAGAAGGATAGTGTGAATACTAGAAAAAGATTACTGCCAAAGAGATACAATCTGAACTCCAAGATAAAGGTACGTCAGTATCAGATCGCATCGTGGGTCCCTTTTGGAGTGTAAGTGGGCTCCATGAAAGACCAAGGAGGACTGCACTATTGAAAGAAAAAAGCCAAACCGGAATTTGCTAAAATGTTGTTGACAAACCACAATCCTTCAGGGAGAATGTCCTTTGGAGAGATTAGTCGAAGTTGGACGAAGTTGTCAACAAGGCCAACTACATAAACGTAATGTAATACCACATGTAACGACAAAGCGGGCACAACGTCATTGAATGACACATCAGCATTACAGGGCCATATTTTGGCTTGAATGGTACCTCATATACTTTTCATTCTTTTCTTCCTTGTGATTGATATTTTACCACCATCGAGATGAGTCGCAAGGTGTTAGTCATTCATATGCCTGATGATAACATGAAGCACAACCAGCTAAATGATTCAAGGTAACGAGAATGCAATGTGCAGACACCTCTGTCCTCAATTGAACAGCTGGACTACAGATCATCTTAATGGTTTAGTTGACTAACATCCCATCAACCTGCAACACAATATTTCTGTTCTAAATTCAGCTGAGGATCCTTGGAATCTGTATGCCAGAGCAAAGTCCATTTGAGGTATAGATATCGTGATCGCCACAACCTAAACAAGGAGCAACACCTCAGCCTCCCTACTCTGCAAGCCACTATCCTAGAGCATATGAGAGACCTCTTCCCGTGACGAAAGGCACATACCAAGACCTGATGACCATGCATTACTACTTGCCACTTCACACTCTTTTTAGGAATCACTGCAGAATGTTATGTTGAATCTGAATACATTTCAGAAGATATGTCACCCCGTCACAACATAATGAACTACTTTAATTTTATTATGTTCCAAGTGTAGAAAATATTATGTACAATGTGTTATGTTTTTTTATTATTGTGTATGATCCTTTAAATCTTTTTTTCTGAAAATGAGTCATCCAATACAGTATGTGAATTTTCATTTGATCTTGGTCCCTTTTTTCTTGATTACATATTGATTCCAATTTGATATGTAAAAGTTGTGCTTGTTTTGATATAATGAATTAAATTGTATTTTACTTTTGCTAAAATACATAATTACTAATGTTCGAACTGATTAATCAATTTTAAATGACACTAAGATTTAATGACTCAGTCATCAGTGCTAAAGATAATAGAATTAATTAACGACATATTGCAAATAAGGTATTTACATGAAGGGCATATGTAGTTAAAAAAACTTAAAACATCATATCAGGTGTAAAAAATTTACATCTTATAAGTATCATACAAAATGTCACATACACAATCCATAAATTGACATCACTGGAGATATACTGTTCTTCTACATAAAGAATATATATTTTTTAATAATATAACTCATTATCCCAAATTAATTGCCCAGCCATGAAGAGGTAGACTACGCAAACTCACAGAGCAGGGCTGCCGAGTGCAAAATTGTGTAAAAAAGATGTCTATAATCTGTTGCAAACTGCCACTAAAGGTATTTTCATAAAATCATGTTGTTTTTCATAGAATCATGTTATTTCACATTAAGACAGTGAGAGTAGCAGTAGTCAGAGGTTTTTTTTTTGTTTGTCCTTGACTGTATGAGGAGAGCGATCACGCCTTGATCACGCGCCTATCACCTGCTTATCATGCCACCATCACACATCCATTGGTTAGCCGTTATGGCCCAAGGGATGGATTCAAGAGGGTTGCGAACAAATGGTGGAACATCCGAGATTAGCATAGTGGGTAGGCCTAATATTGTTACATAACCATACAGTATAAAAATATGTTGAATTAAAAAAATCCTGGGTCATGTGGTATTTTTGCCACCACAAAATCTTAATTAGAACAAGAACAGAAAACCACACCGCCACTGGGCTCTGGAAAATTGTTCTCTGGAGTGATCAATCATAATTCACTATCTGGATGAATCTGGGTGCGGCGGATGCCAGAAGAACGCTACCAACGGGAATGCATAGTGCCTAATGTAAAATTTACCGTAAGAGGGATAATGTTCTGAGGGTTTGTTTCAGGGTATGGGCTAGGCCACTTAGTTCCAGTGAAGGGCAAAATTAATGCTACAGGATCATTGTCTGACATTAACTTTATGGATTACCTGCCAAGGGGACTGATAAATAAAAAGAAATCACCAGCCAAGCATATTTTTACTGGCCAAAATAATAAATTGCCTTTTTTTGTCACACAGAACCACTCATCACCAGCGCCTCAGCATCATACGATAGCCAGCCTCATCAAACTTCTATCTCAAACTCAATTTCTATTCAGGTAAGAGTAGAAATGTGAGAAATTGAGGTTTGGAGTGTGAAATTCAGGTTAAAATATCTTACCTTTCGTATTTATTAGATTGCCTGTGGTTTTTTTCTACATGTTACCCTACTGGAACAATTTATGTGGAACAAAAAGACATTCCCTCCTAACAATATATTGCTTCTGTAGTGAGGATATACAATCACTATATAATTTGCCACCTTAACTGAACATACTCGCTGTTTGAGCTTAAAAATTAAGGAAATCTTTTTTTCTGGGTCAAAAAGGGGCTTAGTCTGTGGGCGTGGCTGTGCACACAGTGATGGGCGACTTTGGCCCACTCGTGTAATAATTTTAAAGGCCACTCCCTATCAAAGCAATTGAATTGGCATTGGAATAAATACCTCATAAAGCCCTATTTATTAGACATTATAACTAACTACACTCATTTTAAGAATGTATACTGTATATGGTCATAGTTCAGGATTTTAATAAATTAAAACCTTGTTCACTGCTGTCACTCTGTTGGTTCAGTCACTGTCTCACTACTCCTTGGGCCACTCTGTTATCCAACTCCTGGCTGTCCCTCATCCCACTGATGACGTTCTAGGACATTCTATGCACATTCAATGCACAATAACATATTTAGAGGTACCATTTATAGGCACTATTACACTTATATTTATAATATTTAAATACTTGTCATATTGTCATTATCCCATTTCCACACTGTTTGAAAGTGCTGCTAGTTTATATTGTTATGTATATATTCTGTTAGTTTAATTTTAATTTTTCATTCTATGTATGTTTTAATTTTATATTTTTACTATGTGTAGATGACGCGGGCCATATCAAAATAAATGAATTGCTCGGAACAACACCGTTATTTTTGTGCATTTGTCAATTAAGACTGATCCTGCTCCTCCGGCCCCTCTGCCCTAGCTTCAGTCACTGACTCACTAGTTTACAATACATTCTCCTGAACTTACTTTAATTGTTTGAAGCAGTTACAGCGGATTATTCAAATAACATTTTATATTATTACTTTTAATTTTTAATTTATATTTTATTTTATGTTTTGTCTGTGAAATGTTTGCTTTGTGGTCACCCAAGATTCAACAAACAGGTTTGTTAAGATCGAATTGGATATTGGACAGCCAACTTAGTACTGTATGCCATAAAAAAATCATTTTTTTTTTTCCCTGAAGTAATGGGTCAATATCAATTAAATGCAAACGTGGGCCAAAAGGAAAATCTACCAGCTTGATGGGTGTTATTTCGCACCCTGTACAGGATACAAAGACATTTAGACAATTGGGTACTTCCAAATTTGTGGCAACACTTCGGGGAAGGCCCTTTCCTGTTCCAACATGAGTCCCTGTGAACAAAGTGAGGTCCAAAAAGACATTGTTCAATAAAGGGAGAAACTTGAGGGAGGAACTTGAGTGGCCTGCACATAGCCCTGAGGCTCAACCACACTGAACATGTTTGAGATGAATTGGAACGGTGATTGCGAGCTAGGCCTTCTCATCCAACATCAGTGTCTGATCTTACAAATATTATTTTTGCTAAATGGGCACAAATTTCCACAGAGACGCTTCAAAATCTTGTAGAAAGTCTGCCCAGAAAAGTGGCAGCTGTTATAGTTGCATACTTATGGCAATATAATGTATAGGAATGTTGTGAATTAGATTATACAACCCATTTCCAAAAAAGTTAAGACGCTGTGTAAATAAAACAGAATGCAATCATGTACAAATCAATTAAACTATTTGAAACTCTATAAACTCAATGGCTTAGGGTTAGGGATTTATAACACAATCCTAATGATAAAGCTAATGAACACAAGCAAATTAACAATAATAACATCAAAATATGCTTTTTATAATATTGGCTATGTACTGTACATTAACTTACTTAAGCTCTAACCATTTCTCACACCATATAATATTCTTTCCCTTGTAAAGTGAATGTAAAGTATTATTTAAATAGTCATTTTGAAGGCAAAACAATAAAACCTGAGGTCTTATCGTTGTTGATGAATGTCGAATGTTGCTCGTTCCATGGTAAACAGCACGGGAAGGTATACTGAACTCAGCTTGGGGGGGGTATGTCACAAAAAAATCAGTTTTTCTGTGGCAGTGCAACACAATTTAACAGTGGCACGGTAATACTTTTTGGCCTTGTCCCTTGCATGCAGTTATTTCTATGTCCCTTGCATGCAGAGATTTCTCTGGATTCTCTGAATCTTTGAATTATATTATGCCATTTTATGTTGAGATTTTGTTTTTAATTGATGCACTATTTGCCCATGCAGTCTTTCACAGAGTGGTGAACTCCTCCCCATCCTCACTTTTGACAGAACCATCTTCTCTGGAATGACCTTTCAATAACCAATCATGTTACTGACCTGTTGTCAAATGACCTAATTAGTTATAATATTCCACCAGCATTACAGAACTTTTCCAGTCTTTTCTTGCCTCTGTCCCAAAGTTTGTGAAAGGTGTTACTGGCATCATATTCAAAATGGCATATATTCTTAAAAAAACAATAAAATATCTCAGTTTCAACATTTGATATGAGGTCGTTGTACTGTTTTCTATTGAATATAGGGTTTAAGTGATTTGTACATCATTACATTCTGTTTTTATGTAGAATTTATGCAGAATCCCAATTGTTTGCAAAGAGGGTTGAAAAATCTGTATATTTTAATTCATTATTAAGGGGTAATTCTATTCGATTATGGCATTATCCCTTTATTATGCCTGATTCCACGCATATTACTAACTAAAGAAATGTAATTTAAACCTTAATTACAATTATTACCCATTAAACCACCACTTGAAAACCCATAAAACCACACCTTATTTATTTATTATTTACTATAAATGGGTGAAATTACATTTGTATGTGAAAATTAAGGTGTTAGGATCATTAGTTTAATAGAAGATGCATACCAATAGTTAAATTAAGCATATGTTAATACACTAAACATTAAAATAAATCACTGTAAGAAATTGAATGCAGCAGCATTCATATCTTCACATAACATGTGACATGTCACTTGTCACTCTCACACAGAAACATATACAAATATGAAAATGCTGCCATCTTAAGGCTGAAGGTAGAGTAGAAACGTGATGCTTCTGGAACTCATCAACTAAACACACACATGTAAATTGCATGTAGCATGTGAGCAAATAAATACAGTTAGACTTTAAAGAAAGGCATGTGAAGGAATGGTAATATGGTTATATATATGGTTATATATACATAGATATGGTGGTTATATAATCAATTACAGAATTATCAGTCAATCACAGTTTTATATCCAATTGTTGAAGGTTGCCTTTTGAAATGTGTGCATGATATATATTTGATATTTTTTAAATAAGTCAAAATTCTGATTAACAAATGCAGAAAAGGGTAGGCAAATGTTTTGCTGGTATATGCAAATGTGTTATTGACATTTGCCTTTAATAAGGAGTAATTTAACCCAGTATATTTGCATGTTGGCGAATGGGAAAATGTTCCTAATAATTGTATTTGGTTTAAAGGCTACACTGGCAGAAGATGGGAAACGAGCAGCAGTCTATCCGTACTGAGAATTAATTTCCAGCCAGTGCAACTGAAGGTCATTTAAAACTTGATAGTCTATACACACTTGAGTGTCATTTGTTCATCATAGTAAGTGTTTAAAGTATGGCTAATAATGGGTTGTATGTGAATGTTTTCTGATTCGTGTAGTCAGTTAACCAACAGGCCATTTACGCAACACAGCTTCATCACTGTGGGCCAAAAACATATTTTTGAAAATGTACACACTCTTTATCCTAATGGATCAATAAAAATCACATTTCCGAAAAATGCAAATAACGTAAATGTATATCCTATTTTGTAAGAACATCGTTTAAGCCAAAATTGTGACACGAAACGATTGGCTCTACGCTATTATGTAGAGATTCTTCATGATGCTTCATTTTAAATTAGCTACCACAGACAAGCGAAACCAGGTATTCTACCACTGCTCTTAATGTATAGAGGGGAAATAGATTTTACTCACCATCGCGACAAGCGTGTTTTAAAGTATGCATCTCTTCCCATTTATTTCCCGGATTGTTCTCACATACATACCGTTCTACATTCCGAAAAAAGGATGTAAATACATATTTCGCTGGTGACAGTTTTTTATGGAATTGGCCAGGATTCACAGTAATCGAAAAACATATTTTTTATCTTGCACCGACTAGGCTGTATAATATTAACCACCAATGCGACTTGTCTGCCAAGGTTATCCTACAAAAAATCGAAATGTTCTCATTCTTAATTCCCTAAATATGAGCAAATCCATCGTTTTGTTAATGTAAGGACGCCATGCAAGGCATGTGATGCGATGTGGAATAATTCCCTACTGGCTGCCCATGCGCTTTAGCCTACCTTGTCCCTGTTTACCGACAATGCAGCTTTATGCTGAAAGCATAGCCTATTCGTTAACCGATTCTAGGTAGCCTATCAGATATCCTATCGTCGAAAGTGTATACGGGCTAAAATTCATTTTTTACATTACATATGATTCCTGTGATCAAAATCTAAAATGAGTACTGCATGTGCGTTTTTGTAGGTGCTAGAATAGAACAACACATCAGGCAATTTGACAGTGTTTTCTAGTAATAAATGTACTTTAAAATCACAACACTAACACAATTTACATCTGTCTAATCTAATCACATTTGAAAAGTGGATTAGCTTCATTGGTTAGCCATAATTCTATACCTACAATAGTGTATTAACAATTTTACAATATTATGGTGCGCATAATCAGAGGTGATGTTGATGTTGATTCATTAGACGCATCCGAGGCATTTTTTTTTTTACCATTTCCTACCTTCCATAAGGTTTGTAGAAAAGGGAAACCCTGACAAAACACACCAGTAAACATCTCACTTCAGATGTTCTATACATTTATGTTATTTAGTCAAAGGATTTCCATATCCATAGATTTAGACCTGTGCATTTCGGTTCAGATTTCAATTATTAATTCTGCTATTATTAAATATTACAGTGCTCTTTGTAATGATTATCGTTACATTTAAATAAAATGAAGCTACCTGTAGAACCGGTAGCTTCCAAGGTGGGGGCATCTTGGGGCACCTTTGGGCCCAGCCAAATTCTATAATATAAAATATTTTGATATTATATAGCAGTCCACATGGATTTGAAATTGTACATAACATTTTGGAAGGAAAAACACTGATTAATATCACAACCAGAATTGGCCATTTAAATTGCTAAGAAGTGGTCTAGGTCAATCAATCAATCAAATTTATTTATAAAGCCCTTTTTACAACAGCAGTTGTCAGAAAGTGCTTTTACAAAAACACCCAGTCTAAAACCCCAGTCAGCACGCAACAACAGGATTGAAGCACGGTGGCTAGGAAAAACTCCCTATAGGGGCCGGATTGGAGGAAGAAACCTAGAGAGGAACCAGGCTCAAAGGGATGGCCATACCTCTTGTGGCTGTGCAGGGTGATGTTTAAGAATACTGCTAATAATTAATAAATTCACATGAGCTGTGTCCACAGTCTAAAATGCCTGATCTAGGTGACAAGCATGATCAGATTGGCAGGACAGGAACAGTCCAGGGTGGGTTGATTAGGGGTTCAGCCTGGTGGCAGCCGGAATCGTCAGGATCATCTAGGTTGGGAGGGGGGGTCAGCAGAGTGGCAGCGTGAATCGTCAGGTATCTGCTTGTTCTGCAGCAAAACCAGGAGGGCTCGGGACAAGGTCTTCTGGGCCTGGTACTCCACAGGTGTAGGCCGAGACCTCACGTCCTTCTAAGTTGATCCGCAACAGGAGACAAGGGGAGTTGTTAAGGAGTGCATTTCTTAGAGTTAAGGAGGAGAACATAGAGTTATGGAGGAGAACTAGCCCTGCTCCCCCGGCACAATAATATAGCAGCATAAAAACGTTTGTCTGAGACAGGGGGGTCCAGTGACACTGTGGCCCTATCCAAGGGAGGCCTCGGACAGGACCCAACAGGCAAGAAATCAATCCACCCACATGGCCAGGCATCAGCCAAAGGGACATCGACTAACAGCAACCACCCTATATGAGGGCCGAGTATTGCCAGCAGAGTTCATTTCAATTGCTCGAGGGGCGCAAAGGACAGACAGCAGCAAGCCAGCCAAGTCTAGGTGAAACTTAAATGATTCATCGGGGTTTTAAAGATTATTCATTTTGAGATGTTAGCATGCATAAGTGCATTGGCAATCAATGCCGTATCTAGTGCATGGGCAATCAAGGCCGTATCTAGTGCTACAAAAATGCTGAGGTCTTCAGCCCCTCCACCAGGAGAGCCAAAACTGATGAGTGTATATGTGAGATTGTATTACTTTTCAAACTTAGAAATTAGTCAAGGCAGAGCATGCTAATCTCTATAATTAAGGCGTTTATAAAAACACAAGTATACTGATAGTTCACACCTACAGCACATTTAGTCTTTAAAGCCCTTATCCACACTATGTAAACTCTATGCAGGTGCTGGGGCGGTGGCAGGCCGTCGAGGAAGTGCTAGGGTGGCGGCAGGCCACGGAGAAAGAAGGACGGCCACTTGAAAAAACATGTTCACACAATAAACACGTTGAACGTTGTGCATTGGTTGGAGAATGTACGAAGCCATAACTAAGGCAGTAAATTGAATACTGAAAGCATGTTTTCTTGTTCTGTACCATTTATCTGATATGTTGCTTGCTAGCAGTGCAAAAATAAAAAATACATCGTTTTTGCGCAGGCCACATTATGCAGTGTAACATTTCTAACATTATGCAGGACTTGACATTAAGCTTTTTCAAGTACTTGTTCTTAAGACAAAACATTTTCTTCATTATGTGACTTGTGTTACACCTACCTTTGACAAAGTAAGTCCCATGGTCGAAGTAAGTGCCATTTCATTGTCACTGCATAAACGGTACTGTAACTAGCAAGAATTAATTGCAAACTTCATATCCAGCAGCCATTAACATGGTCTCATTCTGGAAAGTTTGTGTACCTAGGTTGCTATGCAACCGCCGATCAGTGTGGCTAACTACCCTTTGGCAAGCGCATGTATGTTTTTTAAATATTTCCTAAACCTTGCAAGGAAACCTTCCACACAACAATAGCAATGCAATCGGAAACAAGACGCACATTTTGATACCTGTCATGTTTCCGTAGTGCAAGAACTGTAGGAGGAGTGAGGGTAGGGTGGTTATAATAATAAACAAATAAATATATGAGATTATATACAGTGGGCACCCCCACTTAAAAAACAGAAGCGTAGTACTGTAGCAACATATTGTCACTGTCCGATGAATACCACTTATCTCCATTTTGAGTAGGTTTTTTTTCCATGTATGGAAAGTGGGAATTCTACTTGACATACTGAGAGTTATTTGACGACTGTAGGACCAATTAAATCACTTCAAAATATATTGTGTTTAAAACACAAACTGTTTTTGTTTGTGTGTTTGCATAGAGTTACTGGTGCAGTATTGTTAGTGTTAGTTGTAATGTTTTCTGTTGTGTGTTATGTCATGACTGAGATTTCTAGAAAACAGTGCACTGTTAGGATATTTAAAAAAAAATCAGAAATTTGACTAAAATTAAAAAGATACCTCTCTTTGGCAACCTAAAACTGTATCAACTGGCCACTCCTAAAAATAAAATAGATATTATTACTCTACACCAGTCCAGCCCAGGCTGCATGAGATTGAGAGACAAAGAAGGACAGTGTTTTTTTGGGGGGGGGATGTGTGTGGAAATGCCAGCATTGTTTGTGTAAGTAGAATGATGGTTATTAATGGTTGTTGACAGTAATAGAATAGAATATTAAAAAAGGATTACTAAATTAAGTTGTTTGTTTTAAATTATTGGCTAACAGACATGTGTTTTATCATTTGGGCCATTATTTAGATGTATTAAAAGCTTAATAATTAGTGAATAGGTTTTGATGTGTGTAAAGAGTGCAGTAGTTGGTATATTGAATCCAAGCCGGTTAGATAGAAAGTAGGACTATGATAGACCGTATTATTGTGAATGTGTATTACCCATGGTGTAAAGCCCTGAGGTGATAAGAAAAAATTGCAATATAACATGATAGGTTAGGCAGACAGGGTTGTGGACTGAGTGAGTATATGTGAACAGGAATTTGGACTAGGAGGCTGCACAGAGGTTAGGAAGTGCAAAGAACTCAAAGCTCCTCCCAAAACATTCCTAATATAGAAGAGATTGTGATGACAACTGAAGGCAAGACACCCATAGCAGTTTTAATGTGTAAATCCCCTGTGTTTGCTGAAGATTTAAAACAGCTGGGAGAAATGGTTAAAATTTACTAAAAATACCACTCAGCCATGGCCACCTACTGGCAGCCTGTCAAAGGCACATTTGAAAACAGTTCAACAGGCACTAGAAGAAGGAATACAGAAAGATGCTACCCCATCAACAGCTCCACCACCAGTGTATGCAACAAAGCTTATATCTGACATTTTGTCAATTCCACAGCAGGTGGCGTACCTCCTCCTGCTATGGGCAGGGTCCGCGGGTCGTCATCGCCGGCTTTCTAGCTGCCATGTTTCCCACAGGCCCTTGAACGCTGCACAGGTCCTGATCACTGTCACCTGTTTTTGCATGCACCAGCCCCTGATTACCCATTGTTTGAATGCTCCCCTTTTTCCCCAGTGTCTTTATCCGTGATTGTTTATGGCATTTGTATTGGCTACAAGCCCCCTCTGAAGTTATAAAGAAAGCTCTGTTTTGTTGTACTTTTCTATAACCAATTATGGTTCATCACAGCGATTTATTAACACTAGAAGCGCCAGAGCGGGCAAATCTTACCAAGTGAAGAGGAAAAAAATTATATCTTCGCTCTCGATCAAATTCCAGGACCCTGCTTTTTTGACATTTCCTAAATATGTGTGTTTTATCACCCAGTATTTTTTAATTGTCAAAATCACACTGAGAAAAGCTGATTTAAGGCTATTTAATTCCTGTTCAATGTTAAATTGCGCGTTCAACCATTTTTATTCCTGCATTCCATGGTTGCAATTCTCTTGGCGACAGCAGATGTCGCCAAGGCTCCCGTATACGAGCCTTCTGTTATTTAGAAAAGAAATATCTTTAAAGTGTATAAATATATAAATCAGTGGTATTCAATTAAAATGTAGAAAGGTCCAGTTAGACCAAATTACTTCAAGCAAAGGTCCGGAACGTCTTATTTGTGTTATGATTCAGTGTCATACATATTGAAGTAGTCTAGTAGTTGTATGTATGTAGAAAGCAACAGTTTATTTTATTTGACTCTCAAGTAAAATAAAGAGTACAATTCAATAATAGTAATGCATATAGCTGCAAGCAGCGAATGTTTGGTATTTACCTAATTCAAAATATACAAGAAAGAGGTTTAGAATTATGTTCTTACTTTGTTCTTTTAAATGTCACTTGTTTTATATAGTGATATTTGGGTTTTGTGAGCAGGTCGATTTATTGTGAAATTTAGAACGTAACACGGACATTGGCCATAGATCGACAGTAAGGTGAAGGCGCAAGACAATCTCCTTGACATCACCAGTTCAGTTGCCAAAGTAATTTTGACTTTATATTTCCTTTGTTGCTATTTGTATTATTCCACCAATACAAACTGCAATATTGAGCGCAATATTATATCGTATAAAACCAAGCCAGACCGGCGTCTTTACACATTGTAGTTACTGCAATCGTAACACCCTAACCTTGAAATCAGAGAACCACTGAATCAAAACACTTTGTCACAAGATAACAGACAACAAAAAGTTTCGGCCTTGACTTTGGATCCGTACAAGAAGCGCCATCTAGCGACCATTACGTGTCAGTAAATACATCCCTGTCTGTAGACTCATGGGCAAATTTTGCCCAAACGACGCTTTAGGGGGGTAACAATGGCTCGGCGCTTCTAGTGTTGCCTGCACCTTGGTCCAACGTTCTTGAACCGTCACAGAATCACGCACCAACTATGGACCAAATTGTCCATAGTTGGTGAATCAAATTTGCACCAGGCAAATTTGTGAATCACAGTTGCTCCAGGCGATTCAGCGGCTGGAAAGGAAGACGAGCTCTGGATCCGGAAGCTCACAGCGCAGCTCCAGAGGCTTGTAGTTGACTATACTTATCCCTTCCCAGGGAATACAGTGTTCGCGTTTGAGTACCGGACCCTGACGGCTGGATCCGAAAGGAACGAGTTAGTGTTAATAGACCACTATCAGTGCAGCCTGAGTGAAGACGTCCATCGGAAGTTGGCATGTCAAGACTCAAACATGACCTTAGACCGGCTGATCTACATGTCCATCCACCTAGAAAATCTCATTGCTGCCCGAGAACATTGTGGGAGAGGTCCTCTCATTCCGCCCCAGTCAGGGGCTTGAGTCCATGGAGCTGGTCACTACAGGGCCCCGTGGGTCGGTGGAGCGAGATGCACTGTGCCTTCCAAGTGGCAGGGTTGGGCACTTGGCGCCGCGGCACTTCACCCCCACAACCAGGCTAGGGGAATACAGGCGGAACTCTCCCGCATCACCCCAGGTAAGGCGATCATATTTTCCTGGGGAACCCTCAGGTCAACACATGCATATTAATGTCACCTTTCACTACATTCCATTACTTTCCCGGTGCCACGCTGTAATTGATTCAGGGGCACTTTTATAGACCGGTCGTTAGTGCATCGTCTACACCTCTCTTTAAATCTCTTTACACCACATATTCCTGTCCGTTCTTTAGACCAACAGCCACTGGGGGTAAGCGATCGGTTTGTCAGAAAATTCCTTACTCATGATTACGCAGGTCAGACATACTGAACATATTTAAATTTAAAAAATTCACCCTCATTCCTGATAATCCTAGGCATTCCTTGGTTAGCACTCCATAATCCGTCCATTTCCTGGTCCCGGAGGGTTCTCACGGGTTGGTCGCAGATAGGTGTCTGGGTGTTTTTTTGTGCGCCATCACGGTGGAATGTCTGGACAGTGCCACCATCATGTGCATTCCTATTTAGGGATATGCGGAGCCAGGGCATGATGCTGTATATCGACAACATCCTGGTGTATTCAATTACGTGGGCGAAGCAGGTCGCCATCGTCCGCAGGGTTCTGGAGAGACTGTTGGAGCATGACCTGTATTTAAAGGGAGAAAAATGCTTGTTTTTCCAGGTGTTTGTTTCCTTTCTAGGAAATTGCATCTCCTCAGGTGCGCCGGCCCAGTTTGCGGTGGACCGTTGAGGCTGAACGTTTATCTCCCTGAAGGAGTTATTCTCCTCGGCTTTGGTACTGGCTCACCCTAATCCAGAATTGAAATATTTCGTTGAGGTGGATGCTTCCAAGGTTGATCTGGGAGAATTGGTCTCCCAATGCTTGAGGACACCACCGAAACTCTGCCCCTGTGCCTTCCTCTCCAAGAAGCTCAGTGTGGTGAAGCAAAATTACGGCTTGGGTGATCGGGAGCTGTTGGCGGTGGTCCGAGCTCTGACGGCTTGGAGGAACTGGCTCGAGGGGGCCAAACACCCTTTCCTCGTTTTAACGAACCTCCGTAACCGGGAGTACATCTGGACAGCAAGGCGGCTGAACTCTCGTCAAGCCAGGTGGGTCCTTCTTTTTACCAGATTAAATGCACCCTTGTCCTATATACCTGGCAGTAAGAGCACCAAGTCGGATAAGGTGGATGCTCTGTCCTGTGTGTATGACGCGGAGGAGAGGTCGGTGGACAACGCTCACATTCTGCTGGCTTTGTGCATAGTGGCGCTGGTGGAGTGGAAGGTGGACGCCAACATAGCTCAGGCACTGCGTGCTGAGCCCACTCCTCAGTGTGGGAGGGGCTGCAGTATCTCCCTACTGAGGTAAAAGAACGGCTGATATATTGGGCACACTCTTCCCCCTCCTTCGGTCATCTGGGCATCGAGCGGTCCAGTTGCTGTATTAAGGAAAAGTACTGATGGCTCTCCTTGGCGAAGGATGTCAGGATGTACGTTTCCTCCTGCTCGTTGTGCGCCCAGAGTAAGTCTCCCAGGCACCTTTCTTCAGGTCACCTCCATTGCCGGTTCCACAGCGACATTGGTCTCATATAGCCAGCGATTTTCGAACCAATCATTCCCCATCTCAAGGTTTTACCACCATCCTGGTTGTTGTGGACGGGTTTTCTAAAGCCTGCTGCCAGCTCCCTTTGCCTGGCCTACATGCACTATTTACTCACGTCTTCTGACACTACAGGGTGTCAGAGAATATCGTGTCTGAATGGGGCCCTCAATTCCCGTCCAGGGTGTGGAAGGCATTCATGGGGAGGATGGGGGTCTCGGTCAGCCTCCGGGTTCCAGCCTCGGGTGAACATCCTTGATCCATCCATGCTGAGGGACTTCCATCGGCCTCGTCCGGACTGGCCTGCTCTGTGTCCTCCTGGTCGTCCCCGGCCGCGGTCATCACGGCACTGGAGTTGTGCGTGGGGAGGGTGGAACTGTCACGTCCCCAGCCGGGAGCATGCCTCCTCCTGCTACAGGCTGGGTCCGGTGGTCATCATCGCTGTCTTTCTAGCTGCCACTGTACTGTTTTTCCCGTGCCGCAGAGGTCCTGATAACTGTCACCTGTTTTTGCATGCATCTGCCCCAGATTACTTGTTGTTTAAATGCTCCCCTACTTTTGTATAACCGATTACGGTTCATCACAGGCATTTATTAATAGACCCGTTTGACACTCCTGCGCTTTGGTCCAACGTCTTGAACCATCACACATTTATTCATCCCTGTCAGAATTGTACCCGACACTGTCAACAAGTCAGACTAAGGGAGCAACTGTGTATCTGGATGGAGAGATGGTATTCAAGAGAAAGATAGAAGCATCCAATTAAGTTACTGGTCCAACATCAGCCCAGATGTAGCCTACAGTCTATGGAACAGGAGATTTTCCAGTAGCTGTACAGCCCTGGCCAAAGGTTTTGAGAATGTCACAAGTATTGGTGTTCTAACCCTACTCCCCGGCACAATAATATAGCAGCATAAAAACCTTTGTCAGAGACAGCGGGGTCCAGTGACACTGTGGCTCTATCCGAGGGAGGCCCCGGACAGGACCCAACAGGCAAGAAATGAATCCACCCACATTGCCAGGCATCAGCCAAAGGGACATTGACTAACCGCAACCACTTTATGTGAGGGCAGAGTATTGCCAGCAGAGTTCATTTCAATTGCTCGAGGGGCGCAGAAGAGAGACAGCAGCAAGCCAGTGACTCCGCCCTCAGGTGGCATTGGAGAGCAGGCATCCCAGTGGAGATGAGCCCACCTAGCAAGTCTGCAAGGATGGACAGTATCAGGCCTACACTAATCAGAGACTACGCTGAAAAGATGCATCTTCAGTAGACACTTGAAAGTTGGCACAGAGTCTGCATTTTTAACCCTAATTGACAGATTATTCCACAGTAGCGGAGCTCGATGTGAGAAAGCCCTGCCTCCGGCTGTTTGTTTAGAAATTCCAGGTACCACGAGAAGGCCTGCATCTTGTAAATCTTTGGTTACGTGTAGGTATGTATGGCCGGATCATTTCAGAGAGAGATGTAGGAGCAAGTCCATGTATTGCAGTAAAACCTTAAAATCAGCCCTAGCCTTAACAGGCAGCCAATGTAGAGAGGCTAGTACTGGAGTAATGTGAAAATGTTTTTGTTCTACTTAAAATTCAAGCAGCCGAGTTCAACACTAACTGAAGTTTATTTATTGATTTATTAATAATCTAATCTGCAAAAATCTAATCTGGAAATTACAAAAGCATGGATTTGTTTTTCTGCATCAGTTTTGGATATAAAGTTTAGTATTTTAGCAATGTTCCGAATATGAAAAAGAGCAGTCCTAGAGATATGAGATATCAAAAGAGAGGTCAGGGTCGAGGGTAAGGTTTCTCCCCCAAAAAATTCAAAAATAATAATAAAAAAGACCACTAAACCGTTCATTGTGAGATCTCCCAACAGAGCTCTTTGTTTCTTGAGTCCTAAAATGAGAATTCATGTTGAGTTTAAAAGCAAAAGGATCTCTGTCATCCATTTCCTAATATCTGAAACACATGCTTTGAAAGTAGCTATTTTGGGGCTTCTCCATGCTTCATCGAGATATACAGCTGTGTGTCATCAGCATAGCAGTGAAAAGGTACATTGTGGTTTCTGATGACATCACCCAGAGGCAGCATATATGGTGAAAGTAGTAATGGCCCCAAAACTGAGCCTTGAGGAACACCAAAACATACCTTTGATTTGTCAGTAGACATGCCATTGATACATACAAACTGATATCTTTCAGATAAATAAGATTTAAACCAAGCTAAAACCTTTCTAATCTCTCCAAGAGAAGGAAGTGATCAATAGTGTCAAAAGCAGCACTAAGATCAAGAAACAAGAGGACAGATGCAGAACCTGATGAGGTGATGATCTATATTAGCCTATAGTTCTTTATTAAATCAGGAGCAATGTATTATGTTCAACATTGGCTGACCTAGCACTTGGAGTAGCTCTTTAAAACTAGCAGCGCCGAGCCATTGTTACCCCATTAAAGTGCTGTCGGGGCAAAATTTGCCCATGAGTCTACAGACAGGGACGTATTTATTTAAGTCAAGTTGCTAACATGTCTGACAGAGCTCACAAGTTTTCTTTCCCTGAACATTAAACGCTGACTTTACATCTCCTTTTCCCAGACGCATAACAATATTGTCCGCTAACCTCTGACCAGCCGGTCTACTTTCATCTTTCCATACATTGCATAACAAGCAGAGATTGTTGCTTCTAGCCTAGAAGTTCTTATAAGCCAACACTTCTCTCATGTTTGCAATATGGACCTAGCCCTGTAAATAAATACGAAACAATAACATTGTCTCTTTGAAAAAAGGATTTCCAATAATTTCTGCCGACCAGTAATCATAGCATTTCATGCTTTTACCGCCAGTACCACCTTTCAAATAAAATTATGTATATTTATTATGAATAAAAAAAATGTCTGAGTAACAGAAGACTCGTATACGGGAGCCCTTGCGACATCTGCTGCCTTGAAATGCAGGAAAAGAAAATTTGTGGGTTTAGAACTTGGTAATAATTTAGTGAATGTGTCAAGTGATAAAGGATAACAAAATTCAAAATCAAGTGTCCCCATTGATACCAGGTCAGGGGAGTTCTTTGCATTCTTAGGAAAGGTAATTGTTTGAAGATTAGGCCTACTGGAAGAGTCAGTTATTTGTTTTCTAATGGTGATGATCTTCTCATCAGAAAAGTTCATGAATTCATTACTGCTGAAGTGAAGACCCTATTCATTTGTTGATCGTTGCTTTTTCGTTAACTTAGAAACGGTATCAAAGAGAGATTTTTTTATTGTTTTTGTTCACCTCAATCAGGTTCTAAAAATAAGACTATCGCGCAGATGTGAGTGCTTTTCTGTATTGTACTGTACCGTCTATCCAAGCTAATCTAAATACTTCCAACTTGGTGGAGCGCCACTTTTGCTCCAACTTTCTGGAGGCTTGCTTGTGTGCTCTAGTATTGTTCATGTACCAGAGAGCAAGTTTCTTGTTGGGTATTTCTTTTGTTTTTAGTGGTGCAACCCTATCCAAAGTACTGCGCAGTATTGAGTTTAAATCCTCAATTTGAACGTTTACAGATTTATTTGCTCTGTCACCAATGAGCGAACCAGGGAAAACTGGTCTACGGCATTTCTTCCCAGTTAGCAAGAGAAAGTAATTGCCTGGCTGCAGGGGCTGTGCCGGGGGACTAACAACGCTATTTCTGCCAGATAGCACAGATGCTGTTATATCAGTTTCCACACTAACATAATCCTTGCCTGACATTTGCGTCTAAAGCCAAGCCTCTAGCTTTGTTATCTTAATTTCAAAATGGCGCTGCGTGTTTTGGTGTGTGTTGTTTTTTCTTTGATATTTGATACTCCAGCTGATTTATTTCCTACATTCTTGCTAATATGAGGGATGGGTTAATTTAACATTTTAACATTTTTGTGCAAATCTTTTACTGACTAGTTTGAGCAGTAAGCTTGGGTGTCACTATATAAAACTGCAGTGGAAAAATACAGAGAAACTCATAACCACACCACAGAAGTCAAGGACAAGGATGTGGGGCCTGTTTTGGCGACTGTTAAGATAGTATATCTGCCCAGGACCAACGCAAGGACGGACAAGCGCCTAGAGGCTGGGACCAGCCTGAGCGCCAGCGGCAGGGTGTGTAAGTCTAAACCACACACGCCCTCGTCTTGGACAGGCCAACATGGTGGTCGGAACTATCTCTGTCTAAGATTATGAAAGAAGAACAACAGGAAGCCCCCAATTAGTTCTCTGTTCTATCCCTGCGTGGAAATGACAGTGAACCCGTATATACGAAAATTACATTTACTACCAAAATCACTATTAAATTCAAGAAGTTATTAATAAAACGGGATTGTTGCCAAGATTTCCTAGTCAGACCTTTTCTGTCTCAAATACCAGATTTGAACATTTGCAACCCTAACACTAACATCCGTGGAATTATTGGACATTCTAGTCAAAGGTGCCCTTCATTTTGGTCACGCAGTGAAACACCGCAGAAGAGGGATACGTACCAGTGCGCTCATACGACTCCGCAAATGTGGACATTGCACACCGTTACCTGGAATAATTCTCTCAAATGTGCGATCACTGTGCAACAAACAGGATGAACTTCAGCTACTGGCAGGAAAGGACAGAGACTTTTGCTCGTCTTCAGTCCTGTGCTTTACTGAAATGTGGTTATGTGAACTAATTCCGTACTCTGTGCTACAGCTGGCAGGCTTCCAGCTTTGTGCAGGAGTGACAGCGCATGCTCGCCGACCAGATACTGTGTGTGGAGCGGGCAAACCCTGACTCCTTTGTTATTGTCCTTGGGGACTTTAACATGGGAAACCCTCAGCCACAAGCTCCCTAAATACAGAAAATTAATTAAATGCCCGACCAGGAAGGAGAACATTCTTGATCTCTGTTACACAACAGTCAATAATGCCCATCATGCTGTCCCCCATGCTGCACTCTGACCAGGTCATGGTCCACCTGATTCCGGCATATAGACAGAAACTCAAGTTCTGTAAACCAGTTGTAAGGAAATCAAAGCAGTGGCTGTGGAGGATATTCGGGCATACTTGGAGTGTACTGACTGGGACGTTTTCAGGACTGCTTCCAACAGTCTGCATGAGTTCACAGAGGCTGTGACATCATACATCAGCTTCTGTGAGGACTGCTGTTTTCCATCACGTACCAGGGTGAGTTATAACAATGACAAACCCTGGTTCACAGCTAAACTCAGATGGCTAAGGATGGAAAAGCAGTAGGCATTCAAGAGTGGGGATAAGGACAGTTTTAAAGAGTCAAAGTAGAGTTTTAGTAAGCAGGTTAGAAATGCTAAAAGCCTGTACTCTCAGAGATTACAACAACAATACTCAGCCAACGACCCTGCTTCTGTCTGGAGGGGCCACAGACAGATCACCAGCTACAAGCCGAAAGCCCCCCCCCCCCCCC